>JAZHYW010060768.1:0-99228 GCA_037355805.1 Ixodes ricinus | reverse complement strand
TAGGGGGAAATTGGCGTCGACGTGACCTGATGTCACCTGATGCAGAAACGTTTCAAGTAGACAACACAACTGCCTAGCAATTTTTCATACAATTTTAGTTTTCCTATTTTAACTATAGATATTGCTGCTTGTTGCACTAGTGCCGCTTGAAGATAAATTTCGTCCACAACGACGTTTTGAGCAGTCACACCTTAGAAGCCGAAGTTTTTTGAAGTTTGTCGTCTTCAGTGACTCTGGGAGCTGCTTCAGGAGGCTAACACGACGGAGCTCGACGACAGTACGGGGCGAGATTCGGTACACCTTTGCGTCACCCGGATGCTGGTAATGCGCTAATTGCATCGCCGCGAGCGCGCCTCGAACGTGCTCGCGGCTACGCGCTGGAATTTATTTCTGATGAGATTAAAGAAAGGTACACGCCCCCAACATCAAGGCGGTATGCGGCGAGCATGTTGTTCCAACACGCGTCCTTTCGCTCATGGGAGCGGGAGTGCGACAAAGCTGCGTCCTTGCAGCTCTTTGCTCCCGGAAGGCTGGAAAACATAGGATATCGGCCGTGGATTTCTTGCCTGGTAATTCTTAGTCGACAAAAACCACGTACCCTTCGAGGTGCTTCCTCTCTCCATTTTAGAACGCCAAGTTCTTGTTCATAAAAATCCGGTGGATCTCCGAAAGGCGTAAGGAAAGGCGTAAGTAACAACCATTTCTAGGACCGGCACACGAGTCACGACGCCGGCGTTCGGCGCCCGAACGACAAAAACCTGTCGCCACTGTTCCCTGTACTGGAGGAGCAGAGTGCGATTTTGCTCGCTCTGATTGGAGGGTACAGCAGGTGGAGATGAAGGCAGCAAGCCCTTTGGTCTGCCAGGTCTGCTCAATATTCTTCCAATCAGAGCTCGTCGGCATTGACGTCACTCTACCAGCTGCGTAAGAAGCGGACGATCATGGTTGCCGTTTTGTTTTGCCTGTCCGATGACCGAGGTCATGACGACCCCAGGGGGGCAGGGACTCACCGACGACGGCGAGCGAGATGTTGAGGCTCATCTTGGGCTCGGTGGAGACCTGGCACTCGTAGACGCCGGCGTCCCACTTCTGGGTGTAGCGCACCTCCAGGGTCCAGTCCTCGGAGCCCTCCAGGTGGATCGAGTGGAACCGTTGGTCCGACGTGTACGTGTACGTGCCCACCGTCAAGATGTGCAGGTCGCGCTGACGCACCCACGACACCTGCACACAGGGGGACAAAGGGGATGGAAAGTTAGGCTATGCCAAACACTATTCAGGGATAGGAAAGCGAGAGTAGACAGAAAGAATCCGAGAGTATATGAACACCATTTATCATCGACTTGAAGCTGCTGTGCGGTTTTAAAAGGTTTGTTGGCGAGTTGTGAGGAGGTCCATACGAAATTCTTCGAAGAGACAGAGGTTCAATTGGTGATCATCGGGGGATAGAAACGAGCGAGACGAATGTATTAGAACGTTCCAATGTACTGTTTTCGCAATTGTACAGCGAGAAGAAAGGGGGACAGCAAATAACGGAGCCCGAAACAGGCCTTGACCCAGGAATGCCACCTGTGTTAAGAAGCAGAGCACGCTCAAAGACGCAGTCAAGCCACTTGTACATCATACAAAATACCCTGTGTTTGCTGCTGACGACAGAATTACCTGGAGACACGCTTCAAGCATATTCGAAGCTTGTTTGCTTCATACATAATGTACGCTTCACTGAGGGAGTCGTGTTCTTGATTGACAGTAAAGCGTAACTCTCTGGCAACTCTAGTTGAGTTTAGTCATTATATACACCCTGCTGAAGAAATAGCTTTATGCATAAACTCGCCCAGCAACATGTCTTGTTTAAATACAAAGCTCTCACTCAATCAGTTTTCGTATAAGAAAAAAATATAACAACAGCAGTGGTCGTCAGAGCATAGCTAAGTCTTGCAGCTGCAGAACGTTAGAGAGCGCTGTCAGGATGGTAACTCAGAGAACCAAAAAGCCAGCGGAATATATTCTCCACCGACTGGCAGAAGTCTGAGTTTCCGGAAAGGCCTCGAGCGATGTTCATTGTCTGCGAGGACTGTACGACTGACATCTCTTTCGGAAGTTGAAAGCCAAAATCATCATCGTCATTATGTTCTCTTCGGAAAGAACTTCATTTTAATGCAACAATGTTCTCTTGTTTATTTTATATCTTAATATTTGTATTGACTTAAGAAAGCCGTAAAGTATAAAAGAGAGATAAAGCGAGTTGATATGTGTCGTTGTCCGGTCATATTTTGATGTATATGCTTACCCGGATCATAAAAACCTTTGCGCTCGATACGCAGAGTGTTTACCACGTTATATGCCACGCATACAAGAATAAATTTCGTAACTAAAAGTAAGCAACAAGCAGGCTTCGATTTTATTTTATGAATAATTTAAGTTTGGAATAAACAGACCGTGCTAAAGCTTTTGAAAGCATACAAGAATCGCGCGCGTTGTTTTGTATGCTTTCACAAACATCAGCACGTCTGTGTGTGTGTGTGTGTGTGTGTGCGCACACACGCACGAACATACAGGTACACACGCGCACGCACGCACCAACACGAAAACACATACACACGAATACACATGCATGCACACGCAAGCACACGAAAAACATAATTGGCGATGTATTACAATGCGAGACGTCTTCTCGGGTCCACGTACAGCCTTCGCTGAATCGCTTTCGGCATTATTTTTAAGTAGTTTTGATACCCTATACTCCGCTTCGGCTTCTCGAGTTGTTCCGCGCTGTTCGATTTCATATTTCTTTTTGGTGCACTACAATTTTCAAATTGCACGCATTTTTTTTTTGTCTCCGGAAAATCGAAGAAAACTTACCCAGACACAATCTCAGTATTAATAATAGGAACAATAATAAAAAAATGAAGGAGGGGAAAAGAGAGAGGAGGGAGAAAGTCGTTATTGGGAACTTTGATTTGGGAGATTGGACGCGCTCGCTGTTTGGTTGCTACGAAACAATCGTTGTTGTTTTCGGGGTGCGATTATAATTGCTGAACAATGCAAATGAGATGGAGCGAAGCAGGAGAGCAGGAATAAGCGAGATAAGAAAGAAGAAAGCAATCGCCGCAACAGCGGGCTTGGAAGCGCGATGCTCTCGACCGAGAAAGAAAAGGTGCATCGTGTGCCCCCTCTTCCCATAAAAAAAATAATAATAAAATAAAAACGTTTTTATTTCAAAGACGAACAAACAAAAACATTGATGCACTGCCGAACGTTTATCCTCTAGCCAGATGTAGTGCTAGTGGTCCAAACCAGATTCCAGAGAGATTTCTAAAAATTTCAATGGGAAAATGGGATCCGTTTGCGCCTGCTTTCGGTAACTGGCGCATTCGACAGCTCCGTTGGCTGCTCTTTTTCCACTGAAAATTTCAGAAAAAACACTCATATAACTCTCGTATAAGGTAACGGTTAGTTTTAAAAATTTGCCATCTGGTTCGGACCGGTAGTGCTACATTTGGGCGGAGAATGAGTGCTCGGCGATGCGTAATTCATTTTTCGGCAACAACGCTCCCCCCCTCCTACAAAAAAACAAACAAAAAAACGCTATTTTTTAACACTTTTATAGGAAACACGCAAGCACTTGAAAATAAGAAAAGAAGAATGGACGCAGAAGTGGTAAAAAAAGAGGAAGAGAGCAAGGAGATATAACAACAAAAAAAACGATGAAAAAGAGGTAAAAGGAAGAAGTATCTAGTCAAGAAAAAGACGGGCCGGTATGGACCTTTTCCACAGGGGCATCGCTTCCAGTACGGGGGTATACGTCGTTCTGTCTATTTATGATTTAATAACTTCTGTCACTCATTCTCGTTTTAGAAAGGAGCTCTTAGGCGCCCGTCTCCGTGTTTCGCGGCGTCGGCGTAACCGCGCTAAATTTAGCGGGAAAATTGACGTCACGTGACATCAACACCAATTTAATTTCCCGCTAAATTAAGCGGGGAATTCAGTTTCTCCGCTAGATTTAGCGGGGAATTGGACGTCACGTGACCTGAACACCGATTGAATTCTCCGCTAAATTTAGTGGGGAATTGAATTTGTGTTGAGGTCACGTGACGTCATTTTTCCCACTGAATCTAGTGGAGAAAATGAATTTGTTCCTAGGTGAGGTGGACACAAAGTCATGTAACGTCATTTTCCCCGCTAAATTTAGCGGGCAAACTAAATTGGAGGAGGAGGGAAGAAGAGGAGCGGAGGAGAGAAGGAGAAGGAGAGAAGGTGAGGGTATAAAGAAGAAGGAGGGCATACCCTCTCCGTACCCTCCTCCTCCGCAAGAGCTGCGCTCTAATTTCGCGTTACAGAGATTTGCAAACGTCTTACTTTTTTTCCTCTTGTGTATATTTTTTTAACTTATTCAAGCTTGTGAGGCCTTACTGTTTTGCTTTTTTTATCGTCCTCCCATGCCGGATATGTAAACTCCGTGGCTGCAGATACGAAGGTAAAGGGGAAAAAGGTCAGCTCTGACGTCACGCCGCTGCAGTGGCGCTGCTGTTGGCACGCACGGCGCATGCGCAGTCCCCCAAATCCCAAAAAGTCGGTGTTCTGCGCACGCGCAATGTCCACGCCTGATGTGGACGAAAGCCGGCTTGTTTGTAAAGAGCGCGTTGGACTACGCGGAGCGCAAGTTCGTCTGCTTCCTGCACAGGGGTTGCGATGATGTCAGAACGCTGAGCTCTTATTGGCTGATTGAAAAACAAATAGTGGGTAGACCTCGAGGCATCTATCACTGAGGTCTACCCACTATCCTTTCAATCAAAGCCAATCAGAGCTCGGCGTCGTTCTGACATCACCGCTACCAGTGCGTAATATGCAGACGACTTGCTCTCCGCATAAAGTGAGAGCAAAATCTATAGACCATTTCATCCTCCCTCGCATGGACGCTGCCATCTTGGAATCACGTGACGCGGCAGCCATTAGGTTGCTTCAACTTGCTGCTCCGCTCTCTCCTCCGCGCCTTGGCGGATGCGTTGTATCGTTGTATTCGTGTTTTTCGTCGCGTTTCACCGCGCTTTCTTGCCTTATGGTACGTTTACACCTGAGAAGAAATCCGCTGCCGCGGGAGCGGATCCGCTCCCGGCGGCGGCGGCGACGAGCGGATTGCGTTTACATCTATTTCGCTCGAGCGGCGGCGGCGGCGCCGGCTGCGGCAGCTATTCTCGTAACATCCCGTCAACTATGACGAGAAGGCGCGAGAGTTCCCACCTCGGCCGTCTCTCCCGGGCGCTGCTGCTCCCGGAAGTCGTGACGTAGGCAGCGTCGCGCTGCGCAAGAATGTCACTTCCGGTCAGCGAAACGCCTCGTTCGGCGGCAGAAATAGGTCCCGGACCTAAACGGCTCTCCGCCGCGTTTTCCGCCCAGCGTTTCGCCCCAGCGGCAAAAGCTGGGCGGATTCGCTGGCGGATCCGCAAGTGTAAACGTACCATTACCTCGGAAACTGTAGTCCGATGCGTCTACTCGACGACTAATGGTACGTTTACACTTGAGAAGAAATCCGCTGCCGCGGGAGCGGATCCGCTCCCGGCGGCGGCGGCGACGAGCGGGTTGCGTTTACATCTATTTCCTTCGAGCGGCGGCGGCGGCGCCGGCTGCGGCAGCGTATTCCCGTAACATCTCGTCAAATATGACGAGAAGGCGCGAGAGTTCCCCTCGGCTTCTTCTCCCGGGCGTTGCTGCTCCCGGAAGAACGCGTATTTGTGACGTAGGCAGCGTCGCGCTGCGCAAGAATGTCACTTCCGGTCAGCGAAACGCCTCGTTCGGCGGCAGAAATAGATCCCGGACCTAAACGGCTCGCCGCCGCGTTTTCCGCCCAGCGTTTCGCCCCAGCGGCAAAAGCTGGGCGGATTCGCCAGCGGATCCGCAAGTGTAAACGTACCATAAGACATTACTAGGGTTCAATTGTCCTTATGACAACTGAGGTTTGTTTACTAATACCGGCGGAACATAAGATGCGCGTATATTTATATCGCGCATTTAGGATCGGAAGGCGTCAAAGAATAGTCAGCGCAAGGAGGCTATCTGTATTTAACTCTTTCAGGCACGGTGGTTATCCCCAGTGACCACCTTTTCAACATTTTTTCCCCTTGCAGCACGGTGGTCTAGCTCAATAACCACCAACGGCGCTCTTGTTCGAGCTTCCTCCTCATAACTCTAGATGGCGCTAGCTTCCCCGCGCTGTCTTCCATTCAGAAATAAAACTTCCGTTTCGTGCAACACGTGTCATGGCGCCTCCGACCTTTCATCCGAAAGCTTTCTACAAGCATAGCGGTAAGAATTTGCTCTACCTCTTCCTTTTTCTGGGTGAGACAGTGAATAAGTGTAACGTGCACGTGGTTCAAAGAAGTAACTGCTTCGTTTTATAAAAACGCGATGCTGCCCGTTTCAATGTGGTGGTTACCACCAGTAACCACCATGCATCAATGGAGGTGGCATTCGCATTTTGATGTGTGATAAGGGGATCCTGTTCAAGGAACGTGAACGTCCGTTTCAGATGGTTGCGAAGAAATCCCCACAGACACTGACAGCCTTATTGGCGGGGACAACACGAGTGACAGCGACAGCGATTGGGAACCACCTCGCCCGCCTAATGGAAGCGCTCGGGACACCTCCCCCACATCGCCAAGGAATTGCCACGTGATTAGTGATTCCACCGACTCGGAAACAGACGATGATACTCCCGTTGCCCCAGCAAAGGTTCCTTTGTGGAGTCCGAGCTATAGGGTGCACCCACCACTAGAATTCCTGGCTGACACTCGGCTTCAAAGCCATATCCTCGATTTAGAAGAAAAAGATCCATTTTCTATTTTCAGTCTTTTATGGACCCCTTCCTGGACGAAAGAAGTGGTTTTTCAGACGAACCTGTATGCCCAGCAGGCTGGAAAACCATACACTCCTACGACAGAGCAAGAGATGCGATCTTTCTTGGGTCTGAACCTCCTGATGGGTATAAAACGGAGTCCAAGCTACCGGGATTATTGGTCCAGCGCGCCAGACCTGCATGACCCATTCATATCGAAGATCATGACAGTGAACAGATTTGGTTGGCTGCTGTCTCATCTGCATCTAAATGACAATGTGCTACAGCCACCAAGAGCCCACCCTGATTTCGACCGGCTTTATAAAGTGAGGCCACTTTTATCGGAACTTTCACGAAGCTTTGCAACAAACTACCTACCAAAGGAGTACCTCGCAATTGACGAGTCAATGATCAAGTTCAAAGGCAGGAGTTCCCTAAAGCAGTACATGCCGAAAAAGCCCGTGAAACGTGGATACAAGGTATGGATGTTGTGCGCCAGCACCGGCTACAACCTGAAGTTTGAAATCTACTCTGGAAGGTCCGAAAGCGGAGTGCAAAAAGAGTTGGGTGCACAGGTTGTCAAGAAATTGTGTCAAGACATATCTGGGAGGCATCACCGTGTGTTCTTTGATAATTATTTTACGAGCTATGGTCTCCTGAAGGACTTGAGGGAACAGGGAATATATGCGTGCGGAACAGTGAACCACAACCGGAAGCATCTGCCCAAGTTGCAAGCCGACAAAGAAATGGAAAGAGGGAACACTGATTGGTCAGTCAGTGATGAGAGTGTTTGTTGCATGAAGTGGAAGGACAAGAGAACTGTCCACCTTTTGTCGAACTTCCACGACCCCACGCAGGGGCTGAAGTCGACCGGAAAAACAAGGATGGGACCGTCACCAAGGTACCATGCCCTGCTGCTCTCCATGACTATAACAAAAACATGAACTTTGTAGACAAGTTTGACCAAATGAAAGGGCAGTACGAAATCGATCGGAAATCAAAAAAATGGTGGCACAGGATATTTTTTCACTTCCTGGACTGCTGCGTGGTGAACGCATACATAATCTTCAGGGAGATTGAAGAAGCTGAGCGGATGACAATGAAGGATTTTCGCCGCAGTGTGATCTCATCATTGACTGCTGAAGCACAAGTAGCCTCCAAAGCCAAGAGGAGGTCCTCTACCGATGCAGCTGTGCAACTGAAAAAGTCAAAGCCCCGCGTTGACACGAACGTCCGCCTGACTGAGAGCAAGCACCAACCAAAAAGATGTACACCCCGCAGGTGTGCAAGGTGCAGCACCAAAACGAAGCCGTCCAGAACAACGTGGATGTGCGGAACGTGTGATGTTCCACTCTGCCTGAGGAAAGAAAAAAACTGTTTTTCTGACTTCCATAAAAAATAAGTGCCACCCCATTCAGCATGGTGGTCACCAGGAATGACCACCTCATATGCGGTCACTGCGCGGTAATACATTTTTTTAGTTTGTGAAAATAGTGTTCTTAGCACCGTACTTGACTATTTATACAATAAAATCAGGTTTCTATTTTCAACAAAACTTCTGTGCCTGAAAGGAGTTAATGAAAGTATCCTCCTTTTTATTCATAATATATCGAAAAGAGTTTATGTTGATTATGTGAGGAAACTCGTGGAGGAAATAGACAACGAACATTTTACTTGTATTTTATCTGAGGCTAGAAATAGTGGTACGTTAACTGAGGCGATTTGTTTGTTCATAATATCACAGCTACATGTGTATGAGGTTCTCAATCTTTTTTTGCAGTGTAAACAATCGGTTGGTCGGTTTAGTTATGAAGTTTAAGAAATTGTGTACCGTACTCGCTCCCATTTCGACAGTCATTTAAGTGATTTATTGATTATCTTTAGATAACCAGATAAATCAACTTAATTTATTTTAACACAAAGGTTGGGACTTCCCGCGTAACTGCCACAGATAACTTAACAGTAGCGAGTTTTAGAATCGCGTTTACAAAGAAATAACGTCGTTTCTATTTCGAAATCCAAACTCAATTTCGGTGCAGCGCATGCAGAATAATAACAACGCTTTTTTTTCTTTTTGCGTACGCTGTTTTAACTTTGGTCAGTATCTGGAGTCCGCAACATTTGGCGCTGGGAAAAAGAAAAAAAAAGCCGTTTGCATAACAATCATCCGAGTCCTGGGTTGTCGATGGCAAATGGAAGTTTAAGCGAATCTGTTCAAACAAATAAATATTTGTTCACACAGGCCCGTGAAGTGGTGCCTGTCACTTATATCATATCTTGAGTAAGCAAATGTTCATATAAGAATAATTAATTTCCTAGGACCAATATCGCGAAACGCTGCTTATGAGTACTTTAGGGGGTTAATACTTTAAGAAATTTCATACTCGGCCTGTCGAATTATCCTCGAGTACTGAATTTAAAAAAAGAGGCCGAGACGATACTACTTGTTTATATCAATTATCTGCGTCATTACACGATACTTTTTAGTCTGCGAAGTTCACGAAAGGTTGGGTGCTCACGAAAAGCAAACAGTGAGCAGTAAACTCGCGAGTTCATCTGTTCTGCCCGATTCAACACATTGCTAATCAAGCTGTCAATATGCTTATTTACATTCACGTGTTAGTCTCTTCATTTGTTGTCTTTTCTGGGAGCTAGTGCCATCGGGTACGACCGTAGACGATGGTGATCGTCCCTGTACATTAGTCGGGCGTTTCGCAACCGACTATAATCAGTCACATTAAAGAAGTTCGTAAAAAAGCCCGCAATTTAGACTCAAAAATACCTCGTAGTCCTCAAAGTGGCTCAATATTGCTGTTTCATCGGCTGTGTGCTACAAGAAAAATTATCATATCATAAAATTAAGCAAAAACCATGTAAAGCAGCAACATAGCCGCGTGCACGTTCAAACCGAAACCAACCAAATTGAAGCAACCTAATGGCGCCGAGCGCGTCAGCGCCCTCTATCCGCCGCAGAGGTAACTACTAAAATGAAAAGGTCTAAAGAGGGGAAATAAGGAATAGGGAAAGAGATGGCCCTAAAACGCAGCAAAAAGAAAAAAAAGGAAAAAGAAAAGAACTGAAAGCCAGTTCTAAGGGGAAAGAGAAGAATCGAAACGGCGAAAGTATGGATGAAATGGCTAGTGAGAGAAGTATGAAAAGAAGTGCGACATGAAATTCGAAATTTCCGAAGACTACGTATGCAATGAAAAAAAAAGTTGAAGAGTGTGAAAAATATACATAGAGGACAGTTGGAGAAACTGGATGAGAAAGACAGAAATGGGTGCCAAGTTGTAATTGGGAGCGCGTCCAATATTCCCCGCAGAGCGCCTCCGCCGGCTGCCTGATGGCGGGACAATTATTGGAACGGGCGACAAAGCTCCGGAACGCATCGAGCGGCCATTTTGGGGCCGGAACGAACGTCAAACGCGTTTTTGATGAGCGCGAGTCTCGGAACCGGAACGCCAGTGGGCGGAAATGCGACATTTCGGCGCGCCTCGGACGAAAATCAATTGAAACAAAACAAATTAGTGTGCGACGAAATTCGTGATGATCGTTTTGCTCGTTGTTGTTGTTGTTGTTTTCCTTCGCATAGTTGTCGGAATACTTTTGCCATATGTCGTGTGTTTTTGTGTTTTCTGTGTGTTTTGGTAAAATAGAGTCATCGTGAAGGTTCTGATGACCTTTCGTGTCAATATTTATTTTAGTTGAAATTCTGTCGAAAATTTAAATTTAGCAATCAATTAACAGTACCATTTTTTGTCGGCTCAGGAATCAATTTCGCAAGAGCAACATATATATAAAATGACGAAGTCTTTCTGCGAAATAATGCCACACTAAAAGCGCACAGCGACTCTAACAACTGGAGCACACTACTTCCCATCGTGCTACGCCTGACCATTTGGGATAGGTATTCTTGCTACGCAATGTACGTTTTGTCACTATCCGATGAGTTTGAACCGTGTTGAACTCTGTGCCAGGAATCTCCGACAAGTTTAACGTGTAATCCAGAGCGATCGGCCCGAAAGGCCCTCCACAGCGCTATTTGTAAGTGCTTTTTGCGCCCTCAAGTAAAAAATTAAAAAGTTGATTAAAACATTTTAGTTTATTTGCTAATTACCTAATTTCACGTATTTTCTAGAGGCCGCCATGGCCATTAACACTTCCCCATGGCTCAAAATACCCTATCTCAAGTTCCTTTTTTGAAAATGTTGTGCAACTAAAAAACGAAAGCCGTTTACAACTTCCTGTAATGCCGAATCAGAGCGCAGCTCTTGAGGAGGAGGGAAGGCACGGGGGGGGGGGGGGATCACGTGACCTTAAGGTGGGAGGGCGGAGAAAATCTTCCGCTAAATTAAATTTTCCGTTAGATTTAGCGGGGAAAATTTTTCGCTAGATTTAGACGGGAAATCTTTCCGCTAAAGTTAGTGGGGAAATTTACCCATCATGCACCGCGCGGTTACGCCGACGGTGACGCCACTCAAGCCGGAAACAAATGCCTAAGAGCTACGCTCTAAAAAAAAAACATCCTGTATACGTCCCTAGTGTAAAATAGACTTTCTAATGGAGCAGCAATTTGAAGACACTTAACTTTTTCATTACCATGCAAAGTCTATAGGCTTCTGTGAAAGCTGCAGGCAGAAGCTGGTAGCTTGGCGTTGATTGGAGAGTTTGGCCGGGCCAGCTGCCCGTTACAAAGGTTCCAGCCTCTATCGTCCATCATCCATGATCTCCCACCCTTTTTGCTTCCAACCTATCATACCCGTTTTTTCTAATTATCGGGCAAGTGAGCCTGTGAATGGGGCATGTGCATGTCCCCAGTTGAGTAGTGGGGAGCTGCTCAACTGGATATTTTAATAGATGCTAACTTGTCATATCTCTCTCTCTCTCTTTCTCTTTCTCTCTCTCTTTTTCCAGGCCACACCTGTGCACTTTTCAAGGTCGATGCAGCAAAGATCAAGCAAAGCCTATCAAGCATGCTGAGCAAGCTGGACAAGTAGAACAAAACACTGCTCAACAACTGAGAATAAAAAAAAACGAAAAATAAGAACAATTTGTTTGGTCTTTGAGTGTATAATGAAACAAGTGCTCTGCATGCAGCATATGCATCGGTACACTTCAGATTTGATAACTAGCATTACACAAAGATAGAAATTGGCCTATTTTCGGTAGATAATGGATAGATTTGAGGGGATTTGTCTGTAGAAAGTGGGCAGAAAATGGGTAGAAACTGCAATATTCTCCATAGTGAGATGGAAGAAACTGTGGCCACTTGTCTACAGCAATTCGTTAGAAACTCTCTTATTGGCGCTAGAAATGGGACAGGAGTGTTGCTAGAATATCTGTATGTTTGCTGTACAGAGTCGCCACATTATCTGTACACTGAAGTCTACACAAAACCTGTAGGAAGCAGCGGCCAATAATCTATAGACAATGGTTAAAAAAGTGGATACATTCTCCCTAGGAAATCTATGCTCTCTAGCCATAATTTTGCCTAGAAATTTTGTACAAATTGGTTAAATTGTTTTGTAAGGGTAGGCCTGCGAACCACCCTTAAGCCAGACTTGAATTGTACTGCCTCAGACGTAGTCTATGGGCAGACGCTTCGCCTCCCAGCTGAAATGATCACGACATCGCATGCTTCCTCCGTGCCAGATTGTCTCAGCTACGTCACCCAGCTTTGAGAAGTTATGAGGAACCTTCGGGCCATACCAACAAGGTATCACTACCGACACCCAACGTACGTGTGTGACGAGCCAACCTCGGCCACATATGTCTTCGTACGTCGAGACGCGGTCAAGAAACCGCTAGACCAACCCTACGACGGCCCGTTCAAGGTGCTGAAAAGACGAGATAAGTTCTTTCTGCTGGATATGAACGGAGGTCGTGACACAATCTCCATCGACCACCTTAAACTTGCCCACTTCGAGATATTACTAGCACCCAGACTCAGTGGCGTCACGAGAGTCAGCAGCACCCGGGGCGGTAGCCCGCCGCGGCCCCCCCCCCCCCCTGTTCTCGCGTGGCCCGCCGCGACTCCTACCCCCCCCCCTCTCGTGGCCCGCCCGCCGCGACACCCCCTGAGCGCTGCACCCGGGGTGGTCCGCCTCCCCTTGTGACGCCACTGCCCAGATACCAGCCCTTATGTTTGCCACCCATAGCCCCACTACCAGCACCGAACCGCCTCTGCCAACCACCGAGCGCCAGAACCAGCGCTCCGTCTCTTGGGCTCAACGTCTCCCTAGAGGCTTCTTTAGGGGTGAGCCTTTCTAGCGTCCAAGCACTAGGCGGCCTCATGTCTGGCGCGACATGTCACGCAAATGTGACGCATCACCGTGTACCACGTGCTTCGCTCAAGCTACAGAAACACGAGCTCGAACCGAAACGCTCAAGACTACCTATGACCAGCTTGTCAGCAGGGCGGTCATTTAAACAAAATCCTTCGTTTAGATTTTTCTCTTATCCTTTTTTTGTGGTGATAAGGATTGTTTTGTTTTTAAAAGAGCAACCGTTTTCCTGTCGACCACACCTCAACATGCATTCGGGTAGTGGCTCACGTCGAATAGCTGCGATAGCGGGAACAGTCGAACCTTAACAAAGTGTAAAACTCAGCGCATGCCCTGTGATTTGTGAACTCCAGAGTGTTGTAATGGTAAACATTAGGACATCATTATCGGCTCCGTATCACGTGTCCGTTTGTTATAAATGCCATTTGAAGGAACTGTGCAAAAGGACGAATAAAATGAAATGTTGCTTCGAAGGGCGTGCCTATCAGTGTCAAACATTTGTCAAACACAAGCGTTCAGTGACGACACTGGTGATTCTAGAGCGTCCGACAATGACGACATAGTATTCTAAAGGTAGGACTGGCTGAATGGGTGCACGCGACTTCTGATTTTTTCAAGCCCGTGACTCTGCTTGGAAAACCCTTAAGTCGGTGGGGCGTTCACATCTTCACAACTGGATGTTAATTCCAACAATTAGAAAGATCACGCATGGGTGTTGCACGCATAGAGTTATTACAATAAACGCCAGAGGCTCAGCTGGCGCTAGTGTCTATGGGACTTCCGGTTGCAAATTGAAGCAGACAGCATGCAGTCTACATTTCCAGCCTCCCTGTGTATTCCTATGAGAAAACGCGCGTGAATTTTGTCTCTTCGCCGGGAAATAACATGAATAACTTTTGTCATTTCGGTTGTACCGGATAGTATGTACCTTTATTGGTATTGTAAAAGTGTAATTTCTTTAGTTACAGCATTTTTCTTTACCACTGAACGATGTTCAACTTCGCTCTATTTTAGGCCCAATCCTCTGTTTCAAGGAAGGTATGTGAAAACGAGCGGCGATTCTATGCAGACTAGCGATCGAAAGTAATGTAGAGTGTGTTCAAGGTTTGCTAGCATTTCGGTGGTGCTTATATATTGCTAATATGCCCGTCCTGTCATTGGATGAAAATGACTCCGTCGTACATCTTTACGATCGGTTAAAGAAACATTCGAATGCAAAAAATAAAGCACGTGAGCTACGAAACGTGTGTCTTTTTATTATTTCCTATGTTGGGCAGTTTCTATCGGGCACCTGCTCTCTGGTTCCCACTATTTGCAAAGATTTGGAGCGTGCGGGTGATGATTTGAACCCAGAACAAGCATCTTCGCACATATTCATGAGCAGAAAGAATAAAGCAGTACTTATTTATGGCAAATCTGACTATATTACGTGTCTTTCAATTTATTTTGATCGTTTGCGTTCGCAAGGAGTTACTTATCCAGTGTTACTGCGTAGTTCTTGCCGTCTCTTTTGGTTTCCACATCCTTTGTTCGTTTGGCACGTATATCCCATGTTGGAAAGCGTCGACGCCGTGTTCGTGCTAACAGTGTCCGACAGTGCACATAAATACACGTACGAAGCGGTTTTAACACCGTTTTTCATGCCACGAATTTCAAATTAAAATGCTGTAACTGACCAATTATTTCGTCTGCGTGACTAAGAAATGTTTCAATGTGCCTAGTACGTACAAATTATTCGTGATATTTGCTCTTATAATCGAGCGCACAGAGAAAATGCACTCGCTTTTTCCCATAAAAATGGATTACCGGAAGTCAATTTCTGACTGCTTGCTGTATGCTTCAAAATGCAACAGCACACTAGCGCCAGCTGAGCCTCTAGCGTTTATTGTAATAACTCTATGGTTGCACGCTCTTGTCGTTTCGGTTCTCTTTTGGTTCAGACCAAGGACGTCATCAAAAATAGAAAATACGCTAAAAATTACGAACTTTTTCACCTCTCATGTTCAAAATACATCAGATGTCTTCTTTTTTATATTATATGTTTTGCTAAAGTCCGACCCACTAGTTCAAGCGAACGCGATGCAAATTAAAATATGGCCGGAATCGTTTACCCTTGAAGGAGCAGCGTTTACTCTTTAAGAGGGTAAACGCTGATCCTTTTTCGAATTTTATTTTAAGACTGCCATTATCGGGATAAAGAAACTAACGCGCATTTCGTAGGTTATGAACGTCAAGGAATATTTCTTAGCGGTATTTACTGAAAGTTCAGAAATTGTTACACCGTCCCTTTAAGAGCTTAGGGGCACCTTCCTTCACGATAATATTTCATACCTCGCTCAAGGGCAGTCAAACGCTTTAATTGTATATTTTTAGCACACCAACACGAAACGAGCATTTCTAACCATAACGTTCTGAATCGAAATGGAGGTAATCGGGAATGGCAAAGATGGCGCACTCTAAATGAATATTATTTCCCTCCGAAATCTCACCGGTACTTTACGTCTAACCCGTGGTGCCCGTAGACATTTTCCATTAAATCACGATGTTTAGGCACGACCCCACCAACGAGTCGGATGACTTATGCCGCACTTCCCAACAAACTACAACGTTGGCCGATAGAACGCAGCGAAGCGATCAGCGCCGTCTAGCGTACCTACTTCATCTTCCATTACGAAATTGGAATTCCCAGTCGAAATTATTCGACCACT
The DNA here is from genome assembly GCA_037355805.1 of Ixodes ricinus. NCBI lineage: Eukaryota > Metazoa > Arthropoda > Arachnida > Ixodida > Ixodidae > Ixodes > Ixodes ricinus. The sequence goes on along the minus strand of JAZHYW010060768.1, from coordinate 83,407 downwards.
GAAACATATCCTCCTCTTATATTGCGTCGGAAATTTTCGGCAACGGGGCGGGCTTTAAACACCGAGCACGTGGTTTAAGCACGAAGTTTGCATCCCGAGGTCGGGGTCGATTATCGAGCCGCGATGTCGGAACTCGGGTATCCACTCTCGCTTTCAGGATGGGCGAAGGGTTGTAACGGTTCGGACTTGAGGGCGCCTGCGCCAGTTTGTAATTGTTGGGCGAGTCAGCTGACCTCATAAATGTGGTGCTCTTGAGCCGGTTAACGCTTCGGCGTGTGCGCCACGTGAGCCATAAGGGTGGAAGTAGAAATGGTACAGATATTATATGTTAATCTGAGAAGTGGATGTTGCCTGTAGACGCACTGCATGAAGTGCGCCCTACAAGGAGCTATGGGTTTAGGCCACTCTTATAAAGCCTCTGACACCCCAAAAAAAGAAAAAAAAATTCATGCTAGGCGTTGAAATGGCATATCAGGACATTACAAAAAAATTGTTTCACTATAGAGTTGCGTAGTTTTTTTTAATAAAAAATAGAAATACGAGGCCCAATTCAAAGTTCCCGCCGTGCACTGTGACGTAACAGTGTACCGCAAGGTGTCGGGGTGGTCAGAAGGGAGGCATCGACCTACGTCACTAAAAGTGCGTTCACCGGAAGTCACGTGAGTTTCACTCCTCGTGCTCTCCGCGACCGTGCCTAAGATTTTTTTTATTCTTTTCTTCGTACGTGCGATCGTAGAAAACGAAGTTTCAGTTCCACTATACTTCGTTTCAGCTTGGGTCCAGACACAGCCGATGCTACAAGCACGAGCGTGTGGCCCTGAACAGTGCCTGTACTGCACGAGCGCGCGTGCTTGCAAGCACGCGCGCTCGTGCAGTACAGGCACTGTTCAGGGCCACACACTCGTGCTTGTAGCATCGGCTGCGTCTGGACCTAAGCTGGAACGAAGTGTAGCTCTTTACCGCTGCACCTTTGGTTAGTTTGTGTGCTGTAAAATTTGAGGACGCAGAGTCAGTGGATCGACGTGATGGAGGTCAATGATGAAAGCGTTGCGAGTACAAGGCAGTGTACGAGTGCATGCCGTCAGTCCGATAATACAGAGCTATACTGGGCGCAAAACAAGCTATCAAGTTTTGAAAAAAAAATTTAGAACGCTCGCAGAAATTAGGATTGCTAGCATACGACACGCCCGATCGATTTGCTGAAGGTTCAGACACCGAGGTCGTTGAATCATCGGATACTCTCCAGGCTAAAGATGCCTGCCGTCTAAAGAATACGAACTGGTTTGTATACCAAGTACAAGTAAACGTCGAGCACAAAGTACGTATTTTGTCTAGAACATGAGTAGAACTTGTTTACTAGGTGCACATGCGGCCGATGTATGTCTCTCGGAAATGCATGCAATGTAATATCTTCTTCAGTTGCTGAAATACCGGGACAGTCCCTCACGCAGAACCTTCTAGGCATTGTAGTTGATCACATCAATTTACCGACTTCGCTTCTTCTACCTTTACAGCAACATTAAGCGATGAAAGGCAAACAAAAGAAACCTTGTCTGCTTCGATTGCTCATGAAAATGCGGATAATAACAAAAATATAAAAAAAATATTACACGCGCTTGCGGTAAGCACGAGGAGGGATACAGCTCATGTGACTTCCGCCGATGCCTACCTTCTGACCGCCCCGACACCTTGCGGTACACTGTTAAGTCAGAGTGCACGGCGGGAACCTTGAATTGGGCCTCGTATTTCTATTTTTTATTAAAAAAAAAACTACACAACTCTATAGTGAAACAATTTTTGTGTAACGTCCTGATATGCCATTTCAACGCCTAGCATGAAAAAACAATTTTTTTTGGCGTGTCAGAGGCCCTTTAATTACTGTCATTTTTTGTTTGTCAATAGTGGTATCATATCCCGCTAAAGATATAATAAAACAGGTCATTGCTCCATAGAATTTAGACTTAGCGATGTTACTAATACACTTTGGATATTCTCATTCGACTCGAGATAAAGCATTTGCAACAAATGATTGATGATTTTTTAAATTTATTGTTTGCTTTAGTTATCGTAGTACACGGCATAGTTTGACCTGTGCAACTGTTTTCAGAACAGTGTAGGCTGTTTTATCAGGGCTGAAAATAAATAATTAAAAAAAAACAGAATATAAAGAAAGGGTTCATTCGAAAACCTTGGAGGATCTGATTGTATGAAGAACAAGCGATCATAAGCATCTTAGTTATTTAAATTACACTCATTAACGTTTTAAATATTTGCCTTATCTGGAATTCTTGAATTAGAGACTTGGTTTATATTGTTCATATAATATAAAACAATTTTTCAATACAGAAAATTAAATATTTTTTTAGCTATTCAGCAGCGAAGTTAGGCTGTCATATGAATGTTAAAAAAAAAAAAAAAACTTCGTGATTTTTTGTTGTTTTTGTTGTATTTGTTTTAAACCACCAGGCACCACTAAACTAAACTAAAATTAACTGACAAGACACGACATCGTTTATATCTATTTGATTTATATCCTGTTTATTTTCTTCACGCGTAAAATGTATGATTTTTATACATTTGTTTAAGCTAGCAATACAAAGATAAAAACCTTCTAACCACACCATTAAAAAAATCACTTAAATTGACAAAAAAAAAGCACAAAAAACAAGGCACTAAAAATGAGGAGACAATGACGAAGGCTCTGTGGACAGAAGCTAAACGGACGAGATGACTTTGTGACAAGTCGAATGGGACGTGGGAAGAAATACCCGCTCATTGGTTGGGGCGTGTTCGATGTCGTCGCGGTCCGTTTGCCTCGACCGTGGACTCGCTCGCTCGGTTGCGGAGACGGTCGACGTCGAGGGAAAAGCCGCAAGATGCCGGGGGTGGGGTGTTACTTTGTTTGTCGTTCTGTCGGAAAGGCCCGCCCGCTCTCGCGTCGGAGTAACGGAGAAAACATGATAAAAAAGAAAACGGATAAGAACGCAGTTTCGCGCAACGTTGTTTCGAGATATCAGTGCGAGAAAGCGGGGAGGGATTTGTCTTTGTTCCAGGAATACGGGGACACTGCGCTGCAGAATGCGCGGAAACCCGGCATTGGCGCTCTCGCGAATTGTTCTCCCACCAAGGATCTGCTACGGACCATTCCAGTAATCACTTTCTGTGTGTTGTCATCTTTCTTATACTGGGCAGTGGAACGACTTCTGGGCATGCCCAGTAACTATCTTTTGCGTAACGTCAGACACTACGCAGGCCGCCAAAGTCTAGCGACACGCCGTTGTTTGTCCGGGTGATAAGCGTTGGAAAGTACATTGGAAGCGTGCGACAAGACGTTGGCGCCACAGTGCGGCTGCTAGCAGAAGCATTTCTCATAGGCCAGGGCCGGACTGGCATAGACATCCTGGTTAGCATCCAACCTTTCTAATCAATGTCAGTGCATACCTGAGCTCAGCGCTGTACAAAACGTTCAGGACCAAAGTAGGCGGTCCTGAACGTTTTTTTATTAATAAAGGCCTGGAAATTGAGAACACAGATCGCCTCCATGCGTCACCGAAAAGCTCCGCAATCATCTCAGTCCCAGTACGTGGTCTACTTGATCCGCCAGCGAGCAAAGTTTCATAACAAGGGGAACGAAAAAAACGGTTATTATGAAAATTTTATCAATTAGTGGCACTGGTAAATGTCGTCCCGCAGTGATTTCCGCAAAGTTGTGCACACATACCGCTTTGTAGAGGCATCCTCCAGCGCAAATAAACTAAAAACATGACGGTATCCTGCCATCGTTGCCGCTTACAACTGCGGGATACGCGTCTGAACCCGAGCTCCGACCTATTCCTGCGGGTCGAATGGCGGTAACACGCACAGAGTAACGCTGGACGTTGGTATGTTTCGAACGTCAAAGTGGCAAACCTTTACTGCGGTCCAAGATCGAGAAACAGTGCCACGGAAAAGGCGCAGACGCGACCAATTAAGGCGCTGCTGGCGTATTAGAACAAGTCAGAGCGGACAGCGCTTCACGGCTTCACCACGCGACCTAACGCGGGCGCTGTCACCGGTGGTGCTGCCAACCAGTTGCCAAGGCGGAGCGGCGCGCCCCCTATGCAGAGCGCAAGTTCGTCTGGTTCATCTTGCGCAGGGGTTGCAGTGACGTCAGAACACGCCGAGCTCTGATTGGCTCTGATTGGAAGGATAGTGGGTAGACTTCAAGGCAGCTAGCATTGAGGTCTACCCACTGACTATCTTACCAACAGAGCCAACCGCAGCTTGGCGTTTAAACGTCACAGAAAGGCAAGGCGTGTCTTATTATCTTGACGCTTCCTGCTTCGTGGTTGGTTGCTCCGCGTCCACGTTGTCTACTGCCACAATCTCATTGGCTGAGGAGCGATAATGAGATGCACGGGTCTCGCCACGTTCTCCGTTTCTTCATTATGCAAGGATAAACTTATTCAAACCGAAAGCGAAGCGCAGCTCGCGCCCTTTAAATGACTAACTGCCGCTGAAAAAAAAAATCTGCTTTGTGGTTTATCAGTTTATCTTGGGACGTTTCCAAATCTAACAGGGTGCTCTGCCAACTGAGATAACCAGAAGCTGGCAGTCCGTAGAGGAAACGAATGTTAACAGTTGCCACCAGTCTTGATCATATAGCCACCCCAAGGGTGAGGTCAGTCGTTAATAATTTGATATAACGTGTTTGAGAAGAAGTCCCAAGAACTCAATGTATCAAAAGTTTCTTAGGCTATCAGTGAGTACGGCTACATTTACACTATATTTTCGCATTTCAGACAACTCCGGGTCGCTTCACTCAGCCCGCCCTTTTTTTGGCACCCCGAGTTTGTATGTGCAAAATAGTGACGTGGTTTACATCCGCATGTTTTCATGAATTGCGTTCAAATGGAAATATCGGCACATTCGACTCTGGCTACCCATCAATAATCCAGTCTTGGGTAAGTTACTTTTAAAAAGTAATTCGTTACAGTTACAGTTACTTTCAGAAAAAAGTAGCGAAGTTACCGTTACAGTTACCGCAACAAAAGAGTAACTCGTACAGTTACAGTTACTTTCAAAAAGTAACGAAGTTACTTTTCAGTTACTTTTCGATTGCACAAAAAAAGTTACGAAAAACTAGTGTCTGAAAGAAAAAACACGAATCAGTCAGGCTTCCACCATAGCGGTAAATTCGAACTTTATAGTTTAGCTGGAAAATTAGTCAATATTATAAAAAGAGTAAAGTCCAAACTTGCACTAAATGTGTTTTCTCAGATTTGAACATGAAGACTTGTTGTCGGAGTACTCCTTGTTGCAAAGTTTGCATACTGCGGTCAAATTGCTACCAACCCCCTTCACCACAGCAAAATACTGTCTGTACGCCGTTCATGCTAGTTCTTTGTTGCTCATCAATATCCCTATCCTTGGGAGCACTAGCACATTGCTTGCTCGTTGACGGTTGCGCTGGGTTCATGGAGTCCTTGGGCATATTTCAGTACGTACAAGGCAAGCCAGAAACAAACCCCGCGCAAACAACAGTAAATTTTGCCTCCACTGTTGACACCACGCCGAAGTAGGGGAGCAAATCAAAATACGAAACAAACGAAGTGCCCTCCGCGTGTATTGTTGTTTCACGGTTGATTCATCCGATTAAAAAGCGTGCGCAGAAAAAAAAACGGAACAGAGATAGTGTTTTAAGATACTAAGATATAAGTGTTCAGTCACAAAATACAAGCACGTGCGTAAAGATAACTAGATTCTTATTTTCTCCTGTTTTTCCATCAAGTCTACACGTGGCTATATTCGGGTCGTGACTCTCGAGAAAGAACGTATTCCCAAGTTTGTGCAAAGCCAACTGACATTCGAAATGTCGGAACAGACAATTTGTAAAGTGCAAGGAATAGCTAGATTATACTCGTTCAATGATATAATATTCATAAAGAACAGAAAAGTAACGACAAATGTAACGTCGTTACTTTCATCGTCACCTCAGAAAAAGTAATAGAACTACAGTTACAAGTTACATTCTTAAAAAGTAACTCGTTACAGCTACAAGTTACCGAAAAAGTAACAAAGTTACAGTAACGCGTTACTAGTAACGCGTTACTACCTAAGACTGTCAAAATCCTAGATCACTACAAGAGCCGGTTGACTAAGGGCCTCGGGGAAAACAAGAATATGCGCGCTTGTTCCTCTTGGTCCCGTAACGCCGTGTTCTGCCATTTAGAATGTTTCGCTCACTGTTTAAACCTACTCCCTTGGCTACGCGACCACCTCGCCATATGTCACGTGCTTCCCTACTCACCTAAGATGTTTTTTCTACGCTAGAAGGCAAATGGACAAAATAGAAGGAAGAATTTCGAGGACACCTAAGCACGTCTTTCGTGTTGGGAATGCGAAACAATAAAACAATGACTGTCGTTCTGCCGCTTTAGTTCGTCTGCGGTGTACTAGCGTGGACGACCATGTTTCGCTGCTGCCGAGGTTGTGACCGCCGATGATATAGATGCCTCAGGCGCCGCCATGTTCTTCGGCACCAAGAGGGGCAGAAGGGGCCGCAGCACCCCCCCCCCCCCTTTCCCTTTCGACAACGCCCGCCACGAGACAACACCACCTAGAGCGAAGGCCGCAGCGCTCGGAGTTGTGACGTCACAGATTCACGACGAGTGGGCCGACCTGAGAGGAACGCTTCTCCGCAATACATGCTCTCTTTTTTTCTTTTCTTGTATGTGTTTTCCCGAGGACTCCAAGCGGCGCATGCTCCGGGCTTTTTTTGTTTTCGTTTTTAGCTTTCTCCGAGCCCAGGGTTCTCCCGGGGCAGTTGCGCAGTGACAATTTTTGCATCCTTTGCGCACGGCGGCTTGCACAATCCTCGCGGCGGAAGTACGCGAACTGCTCTAACCGTCTCTTTTGTCTTTTGTGTTTGGCGTGCTTGGCGGTTAACGCGTGTTTGTGTGCTTGGCGGTTAACGCGTTGTGGTTGTCAAGTTCCGGGCGGCTTTCGGGCTAGCCATGCCTCGTAAATGCTGTGTCCCTGGGTGCCATGGGAACTATGAAAGGTCGTCGAAGAAAGTGTCTGTGTTTAGTTCCTGAAGGATGAAGAACTGCGAAAAGTATGGGTGCGGGCGATTCCTCGAAAAAAAACCTGGTTCTATCGACGCATACCAGGGTGAGAACTCTCATATCTTTTCACTTTTTTTTTTAATTATTGATTTCATTGTGTTGAATTTTACACTGAAGTGGCAGCGATGGCGACAAGCACAAGCTACCTCTCGCTTTTAATTTTAGAAACGTATCTTTGTAGCGCAAGCTCCCGTTTTCAAAACCACGGTCAGGAGCATAGCCTTCTCTCTATGTTCCCCTCTTGTTCCTACGTCTGTGGCACATATTTTTAAAGAAATCAATGAAGTCGTCGAGCTCTCGAAATCTGAAGGAGATTTTAACATGGACGCCGAACAAAGGAACGCGACTCAGAGACGACTTTCAAGAACCAGTGACTTCTGCGGAGGACGATCCCAATGTGCAATTTTTGTGCAGTCTTTTTGACTGGCTGGACTTAACGTATGGGAAAGCGAGAATCTTACCAGTGGCACGCTAACCAAGGAGACTCACGGAGCACTCCGTTAAACGACCCGTGCACTTGTGGAGATCATCGAAAACTGTCTCACTGAACTCTGGCTGAACTATGTACTGCTGGGAAAGATTCAGACTGATAGCTTGGAAGACCGTTTCGGGAAGTACGGGCAGCTGGCTGGCTCGTAATTGCACATATCTATAAGGCAGCTTTATGAAGGTGAAAATAAGCTGCGACTGCAGAGTACGTTGCCGACAATCCCGTGTGAAGACGAGCGATGGGAGGAGCTTGAAAAACAAGTAAACACGCCACGGCCCAGCTGAAACATAGTGTAGTTACAGAAGAGGCAGTGTTACAAGCGATAAATTAGACCCTCCCAGTCCTAGTCTACGTGGCAGGGTACGCAGTTTATGCCGCTTTGAAAAAGCCGAAATGTCAAAAATGCAGGGCGGCGCTTACTGAAGAAGATAAGACGGCAATAGTTTTACTTGTGCAGGAGAACTACTCTCTTCTCAAGGAATGGGATCGAGGGGGGCTCCTTTATCCAACTATGTTCGCCGTTAATGCCGTGACACACAATTACGTTGTTTCTCAAGGACTCTCCAAGCAGGCAGAGTTTCTGAAGGTTCCGATCCAGCGTCAGTTCGTCACCGAGCTTACAATGGAACTGCTGTCTACCAGCGAGACTTGTGACTTCGACGCATGTGAAGAAAGACACACAAGTGAGCTCGTGCTGAAGAACTTGTTCTGGTGCAGCACGAACATTGTGCTGAAAAACTATTGTGGAAGGGTGAACGAAAAGATTATGAGGCTAGCTAATTCCAAGTCAAAGAAAAAGAAATGTGAAACCCTAAAATCTAAATAATTATTTTATATTCACTGCAACAGTTGTCATAGCATTATTATTGCGAAGCGGCATTAAAGTCTACATGCCGTACATGTGCTGTGTCTTAGTGTCGCGAAAGCTACAGAGCGGCATCTCAGCTGCTTGTGTTTGAATTGTGTCAAGATGGATACAAGAAGAAAGTATGGATACCCGAGGGTGTACAACTTGAAGCTTTCAAAGGTGAGAGAACTTATATTCCCAGCATCTATTCGTAGTGTGAATGAACGCGGGTAGATGTGTGCATGAAGCTCCCACAGCCGCTTGGGTCCCTTAAAGAAAATTATGCTTTAAGCTTGCTAAGTTTGCCTGCGCTCGGTTTAATCTAGTTTAATCAAAACTTGTGCACTTCGATCTAGGCGGCGTCCTTCCCTCTTTTTTGTGTCTTTTCTGCGTTTAATTTTTCGTCTTCGTGTCTCAGTCTCGGATTAATTACTTTATGCTAAATATTCCCCAGTTCGCCTGCAGTTGTTTTTATTATCATATGTTTACTTCTGGTAAAAAGTACATTTCAACACATTACATTTTTTCGTGCTCCAAAAGTCCACATTTTTTAATAATCTTATTTTCATTAGCTTCACATACGAATTTAGTAAACACTCATGTCATCAGCAACTGGATTGTTGCTGTTATGCATTTTGGCGGTCCCATCACTTACAATAACGTTTCAGGGCATTTGTTCTTTGTTTGTTTGTGTCTTCTCACTCCTAGAGATAATTAAAGCACCCAAGATTTGTATGCCTAAAACGAAAAGCCACCTCTCTCAAAACGTCGTTAACCTTGTTCTTTCATATCATAACAATAATGGTACGTCCTAATATGCTGCCCGTGTAACAAATTATGTTTCCCAGTCATATAGATATTTATAAATCCTGTTTTACCAATTAACAAACGTATGGGTCAATAATAAATGCCATTCTACGTCGGTAAATCTATGCGCGACGCCTTCAGTGCAGCACTTTTCCGCGGCGCTTGCCAGCCGACTCGTGTGACGTCACCGGAGGAGCGCTGCGGCCTTCAGCTCTAGGTGGTGTTGCACGAGAGCGGCGGCCGAGCGCTCGCTCTCGTGAAGCGGCCTCTGCAGTGGCTATCTAGAAGCCGTTTATCTCAGCAAATAAAAAAGCTAAACATTTCGTTTCTTTTTTTTTTTTTGAGGTTGCATACGTTGTTGGCTTTGCTTCATTCGATAGTTAATGCTTTCGCGTTCATACATAAAAAATAAACAAAACGTTTATCGAGATTGCTTTAGATGCTTTGGCAGATAAAATGACATAAGTAGACTGCACTAAATCCAAAATACTTCATTCACACACACGCACAAAGAGAAAAAAAATACAAAAAGAACGCTACAGAGTAGGGGCCGAATAGGTCTACAAAATAAGATAAACTGCGTCCTCCCTATATCACGTGCCCGCTTCGTAAAAGAGGATCGGAAATGGGAACGTGGCCGGGAAATGCGTGGGTGTTTTTCGGGGTTCCGGGAATCGCACGGCCAGATCACCGGCCGGACTTATTTTTTGGTGCCGCCAGGAACGCGAACAAAAACCGGGCCTCTCATCACACCCCTGACTAAGCGACCGTGAATGGAAGTGAATGGCAGTGTGCCACTGTGTTTTAACATTTCCGGAGAACGGAAAAGTGCTTCTTGAGATTTCAGATAATGCTTTGCATAAGCGAAAACAAATCCACTTTAAAGCTTTATTTTTCCGTGGGTAGAAAAGAAGGGTATCCCAGACCAAAATGCCGCTGAAGGCGGCTTGACTGGGGCGTCCGGAGCAGACTTGTACGTAATCCGTTACAAGTAACGAAATTACTTGTAATCCCTTACATTTATCAGTAATTTTGTAACGGAATAATTACATATTTCCTGGAGTAATTTTATAGTAATTCCCTTACATTTTTCACGTAACGGATTCCTTGTAATCCGTCACATTTCTTTTCAAGACGAACCCCCCGCCCCCTTTTCTAAAGAAAGGTTTTTTTTTATTTTGGTAAAGTCGAGCGCAGTGACACTGTCGCGCGAATTGACCAGCGCAAAGGGAGGCTTGGCACTCTTCACTTCCGCAACGGACTATATAAGAGGAGGCTGTTGAAATAAACTAGTAGCTGAGTTTGAGACCTGTCTGTTTTTCTGTTACTTTTTCTCTTCTAAAAAACCCCCAGTCTCAGGGTAAACGACGAAATGGTTGCAAAGCCTTTCTTTGCAACACCTAGCCCCTGAATCTATTTTTTTTTAGACCCTAACAACAATGTCGAAGAATCCATATAAACATTTCTACACAAAAAGAAAAGAAAGGGGAGGGGGCGCAAGTTATATCCGCTTTTTTAGTTCCTTTGTTTTTTCTTTGCGATCGAAGGCGGGGAGAGGAGGACACCAAGTGATTGTATGCCTCTCCTTAGTAGGGTACGTTGTTGGGCTAGTTGGTTCATCTTAGTTAACAATTAAAATAGCGCAAAAAAGACAATGACAAGAAGTATACAGGACAAGCGCTTCCAACCTCGAGAAGCTCGAGGTTGGAAGTGCACAGACAAGAATTAACAATGTCCTTCTCGGTTATAGTGACTACGACCATTTTCATAATGTCACAACACGAGGCAACGCTCCGTCTACCCTAAAATCTACGTAGAGATGTGATAATATGTGAAGGTGTTATTGCCACAAGCATCCTCGTTCGTTGCTGCACAAATATCATCTCTTATAAACCAGGATGTCTTTTTTCTGTTTTTTTTTCACATTATTTTACCCTGTTTTAAAAGCTACTTACTTTTTTGTAGTACAACTTATAGGGTTGGACTACTTTATTTGTGAATCCAGCCAGGTTATCTCAATCTCAGTCACCCTTTTTGTGAGTCAGCTTTTTGCGAGCACTTGGAAAATGGTAATAGTCTTTCCTTTCTTCCTTCTTTCTGTTTTTACCCCAGCAGGACGCATCTCATCTCAAGCAGATTTACTTTACAAATAAAACATAATGGTGGCTAACGTAGACTCAATATTCTGGGCTTGAGAAGAGAGTGAAACTCATGAGTGGGGCCATAGTGCGGCTTACTTAGTACTCTGCCCTTCGCTGCCCGTGGCATCAGCGGACGTTTACCTGGAGAACACCGGAGTAAACTGCAGTCGGTTCGTGCTCCGTGCGTTTTTGAACGGCACCAAGAAAGGTACACACGGCGAACGTGCGTTTACATTTACTTGTTTTAACCGACGTTCTAATTAATTGTTGTAATGAGTCTCCTTTTTTTTATTACTTATATTTATATACTGGAAACTTTTTTTTTTCATTCACCAACGTCTCAACCGAGGCTTGACCTGTTGAGAACCAAAGGAAGAAGAATATCGAGCCAAACCTTATTTATTATTTAATTATAACCTTACTGTTACAACTATATGTTTTGATATTGTCTGGCAATATATGCCGGTATAGTAAGTAAACATAAATCAATACTTATTCTAGTTTTGGCTAGATGTATGACGGCTTCCACAGCTTCGCGGCAACGGCTGCAACGAGGAAGCTTTGCTTTATATTTGAGGTAAATAGAACTTCCATTGCTTCGCTGAAAAAGCTCATTGAAGAGCATGAAGCATTCGTGAGGAAAAATATGGCACTCCGATCCAGTGCCTCAGTTCAGAGGGTGTTCAGCGTAGCAGTCGACATATTGAGTAAGAAATATCGCAAAATGTCTGACGAGACTTTTGAGAGTCAGTTGTTGCTCAAAATACTTAAGGTCATTAAATGGAACAGGTTGCAACAATAAGAACTTGAATAATCCTCCTCCCTTTTTTGTTACTTGAGGACAATAATGTTGAAAGTAACGGCACGAAAGTAACGGATTACTTTTTGAGGTAACGGTCAGTTACTTTTATGTAAGGGTAACTATAATTGTAATAAATTACAATTTAGCCTTCAGTAATTGTAAATGTAATTCCTTACTATTTTTCAGTAACGTGTACAAGTCTGGTCCGGAGTCCGTCTGAGCGAGAGAGAGCACATCCTAGGAACAAACAAGATTCTACGTCGTCACTCAGAAGCGTATATTCCTCATCCAATGGCTCTGAATAGCTAACGTCTTCCTGCACGAATACTTTAAACACAAACAAAGATAAAGAGAAGAGCTGGCAGGAGAAAATTTAGCCACGTTTCTTTCTTGGACATTCGAGTACGCCGAACGCGTAAAATATTTTCATTAAAGACGTCACAGTCATGCCGAGCTAAAACGCGCGTGTTCTCGGCACTGCGGGCAACGCAGCTGGGGCGAGAGGAGTGTGGAAACGCGACGCGGCAGTACAGACTCGATAAGACGTCACGACGCAGCTGGACCGAGAAACGAAATCAACTGGGCGCCAATCGGGTATTTTCGAGCTAGAAGGCACGTTTCCTCGCAGCACCTGTGGGCTTTCAGCGGCAGCAGAAACATGTGCGCCATGAGTCTGCACGTTCGCCCTTTCACGGACAGCGCCGCCGCCCCGCCGTGACGTCAGAACCGCAACCTCTCGCGCGTGCGCGTACCGCTTAAGCCACAATCGCACTGCATAATACGCCATAAAAAAAAAGACACGTAGTTCTTTTTGCAGACATGATGAAAGAAATATCTGCGGACACACTTCAAGCAGGTTCGAATTAAGCGGGTTTACGCCTCAAGCAAGTTCGAATTAAGCAGGTTTGCTTCATACATATGTATGCTTGGAACATCTCTGCAGGTGGTCTTTGGTACGATTTCATTGCAGAGTTACCGCGGCTGTTAGTAGATGTTTTGTACCGTAACTACCCGCTACACTGGGACGTTTTACCGACTGACATGGGCGAGCCATATGATTACACTGGTTGGTGCACACCCATCGAGTCTGAAGAATCGGACGTCGCGGACACATTATAGAGAACCCGGCTTGCAGTCGCCCGCATCGACGCCGGCGCTCAGTCACTGCAGCCGAGCTCGGCCGGAGCGTGGAAGCAATCAGCGGATGATTTCTTCCGCGCCATCACGGCCGTATAGTTGCATAGCTCCCTTCGTCCTTCCTATGGGATACAGGGTTATTTGCGAGCTGCTCGCATCAGGTCCCTCGCTAGGATGCTTTAAGACGACGCCGCCTTTCGTACTCATACCGTTGAACGCCATTATAATCGCCCGCTAATTGCAAGAACACCTCGCCATTTTGAATCCCGCACACCTACCTCCCGCTTTTTAACAAAGAGTGCACGAGTGTTATTGAGAAAGTATTCACACTCCGGTTGTCTTCACACTTCTGTTGGCCGCACTTTCTTATCGGCGCTTTCCGTAGGAGGTCGCTGTCTTTCCGGTCACTGGTGTGCAGGCTCGAACGTCTTTATCCAGTTCAGTTCTGACTGAGGATCGAGAAACAATGGCTGTCATAGTCGTGATTTGCACGAGTGGGGGAGTCTTTTTTCTTTAGTGGTCTGAAGGTCTGTCTGGATGCCGAACATTTATCGAAAACTTCGTGCACACTACGAATGAAATATTTGTCACAAAGAAATATGTTTTGGGTGGGTACAGACGTTTGAGGGAGATTGCAATAATGTCAGCCACCAAGAAGAATCCGGATGCCCGGACGTATCCACGACTGATGACGACATTGAGCGTGAACGTGAACTGATTTTGACGGACGGGAGACGGTGGATGATGCGACAAATCATTTGCAAATCAGCCGAAGCTTTGCTTATGCAATAATCCGCAAGAGGCTTGGGTTTGGAAACGATTTTATCAAAATAAATTCTAGAGCAAGTGGGCGGATGATATTTGAATCATCCTTGTATTATATGGTTGGCACCTAACCTTTTCTGGTTCGTGAACCTAAAACAAAAAACGACATGCGACTGCTAGCCGAACGCTGGCTCAGCGCTCGTCTCCTCGCCGATAGGACACAAATGCCAGTTAAAGGTCTTGCTTGAGTACATCCGAGTTACTCTCTCTCCGCTGGTAGCATCACGTGATCAAACATTGAGCGACGTTCTACTTCTATCAGTGGGCTAAACGAGCGAATTTCGAGCTTCCCGATTGAAGGAACGCGAAGGAGAGCGACATAAAAGCGGAGAAAGAAAGCAGACGATTTGTTGGGCGTGTTCAGGTAGCCGCGACGAGTTGAGCTAATTCGAGCTCTCGTTAACTTCACTTGTTCCTTGCAATGCTCGACGCCCGTGTTTTCTCACGAGTTAAATCTCGAAAACAGCTAGGTCAAGACCTTGTAAACGATGTTTTAGAGCTCAGCTCTTAGGCGCCCATTTCCGGGTTGAGCGGCGTCGGCATCGGCGTCGCCGTCGGCGTAACTACGCGTTGCATTATAGGGCGTTTCCCATAATGACGTGACACGTCACGTCACGTGTGACTTCACGAGGGAAAAATTTTCCGGCTAAGGTTGGCGCGAAAATTTTCGCTTAATTTAGCGCAAAATTTAGCGAAAATTTCCCACTAAATGGGAGGGCAGCAGGAGAGAAGGAGGGGAAGGTACAGAGAGGGAGCAGGGGCATACCCTCCCATCCGTAGCCTCTCCTCCTCCTCTTCAAGGGCTGCACTCTAAAGGCTGGTTCACACTGTCCCGTTTTCTTACGGAACGTTACGAAAAGTCACCGGGAAATCTGTGCTTCGTATTAAGCGTGGCTACCAATTCAAGGAGGTAGCCTGACACGCGACATTCGATACACGAATGTTTCGGTGACTCAGACGTAACGTAAGAAAACGGTGAGGTGTGAAAAGTTGAGCCGAGCTCAACTCCTTACGTTACGTTACGACGAGTCTTGTGTCCTTGGTTGCCACGGTAACTCACCGTCCTAGCTCGTCGTCACCGCAACATTCGTGTCTCGAATGTCGCGTGCCAGGCTATCTCCTTGAATTGGTAGCCACACCTAATACGAAGCACAGATTTCCCGGTGACTTTCCGTAACGTAACGTAAGAAAACGGGGCAATGTGAGACGAGCCTTAATTCGGTATTACAGGGAATTGTAAATGTCTTTCATATTTTTTCTTGCTTCTTTGCGTATATCAAAGCGTCTATCTTTCCTCCCGTGCGAGTTAGCACGTGCTCACGTACTAGCTGGAAGTACAAGCTGGAAGATGTTAGGTTGTTTACGAAAAAGGAGCGTCGTCATGCGTGTTCATAGACCATCACTTGTGAAAAAAAGAAGTCCATAGTGTCAGTGAGTATTAGGCAAGAATGCCATAGCTTTCGTTGTTGCCCGCTCTAAGATTATTATTTAAAGAGCAGTATATCTGTATATATGTTAATGCCAGTCTTAACCTTGTATTTGTATAGCCGCTTTTTTTTTCTTTCTTTTTGTTGAACTGACTGAATAACCCGTTCCCGTATAACCCACCGAGGAGGTTGATGACACTTAGAAACGAATAAACAAACCTGTTTATAAATAGGGAAGGTACACCACATCCTGCAAACAGAAAAAAACACGTTTGTATTTAATATAGAGTTTTACTTATTTTTTGTTAAACGAAGAATGATTGTTTTTGCCAACTCACAACTGCGACATGAGAAGCTGCGACTCCTCAACAAGCCTGACACCAAACAGCGGTGTGAGAACATTATGAATCGTTCGCTGCCGGCAGCCATATTGATCACACCGCCATGTCAAACCCCACGCTCTCCGCCCACAAGACGTCCCCAATCTGAGCGTCGTGATTGCCGCGAACACGAGCAAGACAGAACACCCGCGCAAGAAGCAAACCTCGCCAGACAAGCCCGTGCGGCCCAAGACGCCGAGATTAATGCGCCCCCGTACGCGGAGGGGTAGCGCCGGGAAAAGCGAAAGGGCCGCGATGAATGTTTAGAGACCAGGAGAAGGATAAAGACGCCTTGGCCAGGACGATGGAGAGCTCCGACGTGTCTCCAGCGGCTGAGAAAACCACGGCACGGAGGCCGTCGAGAGATAAATGACCGAATAAATAACTCGCAACAACAGGAGGACAAAAAAAAGGGGTCATGTGGTTTGTACGCATGCAAAAACGGAAGGGTATCTTTAACGCGAGTTTAAGCTAAACAACTGCACAGTTCCTTAGAAAAAAAAAATATGGAACACACACGGGTGCAAGTGGCGAGAGTTTTTATTCCAGCCGGGTGGTGTTTATTCGAGTTTCTAACGCATTGCTCATCGACGCAGGGGCCTCGCACTGCGCATGCGCAGAACGTCTACGCATACACCCCAAACTTCTCGGGGGGCACCCAAAGCTCTGGGGCCACTACGCGGAGCGCAAGTGGGTCCGCTTCTTGCGGAGGGGGTTGCGGTGACCTCACAACGCCGAGCTCTGATTGGCTCCCGTTAGAAGAATCGTGGGTAGAGCTCCATGCTAGCTACCTCGAGGCCTAACCCGTATCCATACAACCCCCTGCGCAAGAGTCAGGGGCCACTTGCACTCCTCATTCTGGAAAACTCTTCAGCACCTCAAATTTATTTTATTTATTTATCTATCTAGTTAAAACACTATCGGTCTTACACAAGACCAAGCTAGGAGTGAATTTGCACAACACAAAAACATGCGCTCAAAACGCACAGATGAATAACACGTATACAACACAACAATGAAATGACAACTCTAGGTACTGCTGGCGGAAATGTCTGAAACAAGGGAAATGAACACTCTTTTCGAGTTCCAGCGGTCACGACATGTGCTGGGAGCTCGTTCCATACTCGCGCTGTTTGCCAAAAGAATGGTCACCTAAGACAGTCTTCGGAAAACTTTCGCTCTTCCACATACCGAGCATGCTTGTTGCGGGTTATGCGTGACATGCTCTCATTGATATACGGTTGCTTATTTACAAGAACTAGGATAGCTATTATGTTATGAAAGAGATTAAGCCGCTTCTGCGTCCTCCGCAATGAAACCGTTCGGGGACAGCAGATTTGTACGCGTTACTGAAAAAATGTAACCGATTACAATTACAATTACTTCACTGGAAAAAGTAACAGATTACAATTACATTTACTTCACTGGAAAAAGTAACAGATTACATTTACAATTACAGCCCCAAAAAGTAATCGAAAAATTACTCTAAAGTAATCGGTTACCTCCCACGTTACTTTTCAACTTTCTTTTTATTACGGTAGAGTAATCCTTGGGGTCTCTCGCTCAGTTGTTCCGAAAAAACAAAGAAGAAAAGCAGGCCTTGACCGTTTTTGCATAGAGCTGAGTGAGTGACGCCAACACACCCAATACCCCTCGTAAAGAAATAAAATAAAATAAAAAGAGCACTGTTTGAATGCATTACTCGCAAGAGGCTGGATAAGACGCCATTTTTCATATCCGGACGTAACCTCCGGTGTAAAAAAAAAAAGTACCCAGGATACGAAGCATAGTGAAGTGGCCTACTAATCCTCGAAATCCCGTGCTTTATAATTTTGAAAAGAAAAAAAAAACATTGACCGTTGCTTAGAGTTGAGCGATTCCAGCACATGTAACCCTTCCCCCCCTCCCCCACCCCCCAAAAAAGAAAGAAGAAATTGAGAAAAATTGTAATGGGTAATTTTGTAATCGATTACAGCAAAAAAGTAATTTAATTACAAGGATCGTTACTCTTTAAAGAAAGTAATAGAAGCGTTGTAAAATTAGCGTAAAATGTAATCGATTACAAGCAATCCATTACTTGTAACGCGTTATGTACAAGTCTGGGTGAAATTGAGCTCTACTTTTTCCAAATGTATTTTTATCTGGTTCGCGAAATGTTGAAGCATAACTTTTGTTTTAGGTTGACGATTTCGACACTTAAATATCGCGCTTCTTAGGGCCGGTTGCACCAACGTCGCTTAGCGCAAAGCGGAGCTTAGCCGGGAACCTAAGCTAAGTTTCGGTTTCGTTCGGTTGCACCAAACTCGCTTATCGCTAAACCTAGCACTAAACTACGCTTATCTTGAGCGCCCAACATTGGGCGCTTTGCTTTTGCTTGTTTCTTAATCCTGGACTTAAAACATGGCGGCTGGTTTGTGGCGGTCGACGCGGTGTACAAAAGTGGTTCTAAAGTGTGTTTTAGGCTGCAACTGTGTAACAGTGACCAGAGAATGATCTTCAATTGTGCCAAGGATACGAAATATTGCCATGATAAGTGCTTATTGACCCTTACGTTTAAATACGCTCTCGACTAACAGTGAGTGTTAGCCCTAACCGGGCAAAGCGGGGATCGCGGGGACCGCGGGGACATGTCGTAGGTTGTTTTTTTTGCACGACTCGTGTTTGATCTGATCAACGTACTCGATCGAAAATATTTAGTTCGGAAGATTACTGACACTTGTGTCCAAAGTGTAAATATTTGTATTTTCATTCATCGCCGTGAAGCGGAGACCAGTCGTTGCAATCGATGTTTTGATTAGCGGCAACGTCCGATTGCAATGATCAGCTGATTCTTGACGTCTGCTACTGGAACTTTTATTGTGGCAGACATCTCGCTTGAACAATAAACTATTTAAACATGCTTTAACGTTCTTGTGTATCGCATTAGTTATATATTTCATATCATATTTCTATTTAATAAGGTTTTCAGCCTCATGACTTATATTTTAGCAGTTTTAGCAGGTGCTTCCTCGAAAAATGAATGGTTACTGTACGGCAACATGTTTGCCGATTCGACTTTTTTTTTGGTGAGGATAGTGACCAGGAAGATTACCAAGATTCCATCGATGTTCGTTGGATCCAGGACCGCTGCAGACCACGGCAGGTACGACCGAGGGACGACCCCTTCTACCGGTACGATGACGTAGATTTTATCACGCGATTCCGACTCTCCAAGGATGCTACCATCCGGCTGCTGAGCCGAATCGAACACGCCATCGCCTTCGACGGCCTTCGCAACTGCCCACTGTCGCCCATCAACCAGCTCCTGGTCGCTCTTCGATTCTACGCGACAGGCACCTTCCAGGTAGTTTTGGGTGACCTGTGGGGTGTGCACAAGTCAACTGTGTGTCGAGTCGTCAAGCGGGTCACGCACGCCATTGCTGCGCTGGCAAGGGACTTCATCTCTTTTCCCACGACCGAGGCGGAACGCAGGATTGTTTCCGAAGGATTCTACAGCATGCAAGGATTCCCAGGCGTTGTTGGAACAATCGACTGCACGCACGTCCCCATCCAGTCGCCTGGAGGTGATCATGCCGAACTATATCGGAACCGGGCAGGATACTTTTCTATTAACGTGCAGACAGTGTCAGACCATCAACTATGCATCCGCAACATTGTGGTCCGGTGGCCAGGCTCGGTGCACGACAGCACAATCTTTGGCAACAGTGCTTTAAAAGCACTGTTTGAGAGTGGACAGATGAATGAGAGCATCTTGCTGGGAGATGGAGGCTATGCCTGCTCCAGGTACCTCTTCACACCAGTTGCTGCTCCGAAGACGCCAGCTGAGAGAGCCTACAACCGAGCCCACATACCCACACGCAGTACTGTTGAAAGGCAGTACGGCGTGTGGAAGCGCCGCTTCCCCGCTCTGGAGTTTGGACTCCGCATCAAGCTGGAGACTGCACTGTCCAGCATCGTGGCCATGGCAGTGGTCCACAACCTTGCGCTCCAGCTGGGTGAAGCCGAACCACCCGTAGACTTGAGGTTGGCAAGTCGTCGACGTGTCTTCTCAGATGTAGTAGTCGAGCATGTTCCTGAGCACCATGGCCGGACCAGTGCAAGATCGGCACTCATCGACCAGGTGTTTGCCAGGCGAGCCCGTGTAGCGAGGCGAAGGTAGTAAAACAGCACAAGTGGTGCTCTCTTTTGACAAGTTCCTGCTGAAGGAAGATGCCATAGCAGGAGCTGGCACAGCAGATGCCTTCCACTATGTTGGAGCAGACAGAGCTCTCTTATGTACTTGACTGCACACAAAGCCATGTGTGAACGTTTGTTTTGTTTACATGTTAAAGGGCAGTTGCCCAATCTTAGTTTCAGTTCTTTCTTCTAATGCTGGAAGCACCGCTACTGCTAGGCTGTGGCACCTTCCCACACCTTGGGTGGAAAAGAGACAGCTGTACATGCAGCACTGATAATTAGCGTAGCTCAGTAACCATGTCGATGGTGCTAAGTCAAAAGCGCAATTTGGGAGAGCTGGTTCATGCCTATAACAGTCGGAATACAAAAGGCGTCAACGTGAAAAGCAGCAACGACAAGATACGGGGTCGTTTGTCACAAACTTTATGCAATGCACACTTTTCCAGGCGTCATTGAAGCAATTGACTACATCTCTTTCGCTTGGTGTCTGACTCATCGCAGGACTTATGTAGGATCCTTGTAGACTTAAGGCATCTTCACATGTTGAAAATAAATAATGTGCTCAATAATAATACTATAAAATAGGTCCTCATAGATCTCCTGAGCAGTTCTTGCAATTTCAAAGTCAACGAGTAGGTGTGTACATAGTGCCATAATATATACTTTCCCACAGGACATATATAAGAATCTTCTGGGATGAGCATTGACATCACACAACGCACAATATACATAACATCAGTCAACCTTTCCTTGATCTGAGGACCTGGATATAAGCAAAAATTAAGAGCTGTTCATATTGCCCATTTTGTTAGTTCACTTCATTGCAATACAGATATCCTTTCTGGGAAAACTAATGCCATGACAACATCACATTTACATTGTATGCTGTAGTTTTAGATGACATAATGTGCAATAACCACGTTAATATTATCAAAAATTGCAGAAATAAAATGCTATTCATAATTTTTTTATTTTGTGAAGTGCACTTCGTTGCAATACAAGGGTGCTTTGTGGCAAAACTAATGCCATGTCTACTTCTACATTGAATGGGATCTGTTTATCCACCCATTTAATTTTCTATAAAATATTTGCACTCTAGGACAATACTATCTTAAATCTCCTACAAAGTACTCCCCTTAGCAGCTCACACACTTATGCCAGCATTCCTTCCACTTTTAATAACATCCTGCGACACTCTCTTTTGGGATCACCATTAGCTGCCTCGTCGTGTTGTCTCTTAACTCAATAAAGTCTAAAATATTTTGCCTTGCGATTTCAGCTTTCGGAAAAGCCAGGATTCATAGGAAGCCATGTCTGAGCTGTAGGGGAGCTGGCATACCTGGGTAAAACCCCATACGAGACGTGACGAAATGGCAGGTGTATTGTTGTGATGAAGCTGTCAATCACCAGTTGCCCGCAACTCCTGTCGTTTTCTTCATACGGCATCTCTCAGACGTCGAAAAACTTCCATGTAGTGTACTTTTTATTTATTGTCTGGCCTGAAGGACCATACTCATAATGAACCTCTCGTTTATGCGCACCATAGACTATTGTGAATAATCAAAGGAAATCGCTCTATTACCGGAGAGTATGACCGAACCTCTTGACCTCATGCAGCTGAAGTAAGAATCTGAGTGTGAGTGTCGTTCAACTGTTCTCAACTACACACCAAGGTTGATTCATAATCACAAATATATATTGCATCGTTTATCACAAATTCAGCAGCAAAAAAACAAAAATTGACTTTTTAGAACATTGTGCATGAAAATGATCGAGACCAATTAATCAGTTAAAAGGTGGCGATTAATCAGGTTAAAATTGTTAATCGACGCCCAGCCCTAGTTATAACTTTCTTTATAAACTGGGTTGTTGTTGGTTTAAATCAAGTTCTGTGCAACTTTAGCATGAAAATCATTCTGCTCTTGTGACATAAATTAGGGTGAGGAAGAAAAATCTTTATAAAATAACATGCCTCTATAGGTACCGCATGGAAATGCACTTCTGATTTAAGGCCTATTTTGAAATAAAAGAGTAGGATGGCAATCCACCAATCCTGTGACAGAAACTGCACAATGAATTTTTTTCAACCCACGTTTTATGCTTAAATCCTACATCATAACTTCTGAAAGTGTTGTCTGTGGAATTAATTGCCAGTTCTCCTTATTCTCTCACTGTCATTCAGCAGTTATTGTTGATAGTAACTCGCATGCACTTTAAGTTGCCAGGTATTCTAGCTATGAAGGGCCTTCCGGAGCATGCATCACTCTCAATGGCATGACAATCCACTCCGGAGTGCTCAATGAATTGTACCTAAAAGTGTCCGGTGATGAATATTGAAGTATAAAGACCTGTAATCTCTGATCAGCTCGCTAAGTCATAGTAGATCTGATGATCACACAGTGCTTCACCTCATTGAATGGCATATTGCTACCAACTGAGTGGGCGAAAAGTAAAGTGATTATTCACGCATGTGCAGAAGGGTCCCGTCTGACTGTTGGCCAGTTGACATTGGAGCTGCGCCCCGGGTTAGCAAGATGATAAAAATCGCTGAATACTTTACGAACAAACTTTATAAGTTGCAGTTTTAGGTGCCGGGGTGCTATCTACCTGGATATAAGCAAAGAGTGGAAAAACGAAAAGCTGCTCATGTTGACCATTTCGTTTATTACACTTCATTGCAATACAGAGATGCTGTGTGGGGAAACTAATATCATGATTTTCTCTACATTGTAGATTCTTTTTGGATAACATATTCATTTTAGATAACGTAAAAGGCACTAACCCCATGGTTTTGCAAAAAAAAATGCAGCTCATATTTTCTTTATTTTATTGAGCGCAGTTCATTGCAATACAGAGTGCTTTGTGGGGAAACTAAGGTCATGACTACCTCCACATTGTAGACTGTCATTTTTGATAACATAAGGGGCACTAACCGTCTGCTTAGTGCCCCTTATTTGTTTTAGACAACAAAAGGACAACTAACCTCCCATTTTGCAAATAAAGCAAAAAAATGCTGTTCAGATTTTTTCTTACTTTGTTGTGCATACTTTCTTGCAATACAGGGGTGTTTTGTGGGGAAACTAGCGACTTGGCTACCCCTTGATTGTAACTGTAGATTAAGATGACATAAAGTGTAGTCCTGCTTTTTCCAACTGTCAATTGAAGCTAGAAAAACTATAAATTATTTATTTTTATGAGAACAAAACTTATAAGCTTTGTATTACTGCTTTGGTCCCACTTTTTTCCTAAGATAATTAACAGATTCCTGCCCAGTGGCACAACATACATAACATCTGCTCAAACTCCCACAAGAAAATCAATGATTGGGTTGATAATAAGAATGGAAGATTTTCAAAGTATAACACTAGGCCAGGGGTGGCCAAACGGCGCCTCGCGACCGCATGTGGCTTTCTCAGGTTCCAAGTGTGGCTCACAACTTCCTGGTAAGCATGCTGAGGTAAGAAAGAAAGAAAGATATAAAATAAGACAGCTTGCGTTATGGCAGCCTTGTGCCAACATGCCTATACGGCCATGAGGCACTTTTTTCCACAATGGAAGAGGTAAAATTAATATAGCAAGCGACCCTGACGTACAAAAATCTAGCTGAGCTGCTCAGGACCGCAAAAACGTATATCTAAACTTCATGTTGCTTGTTTCACGAATGTGGATGCACAATAAAGTTACTTAATGAGCAGTCGCTTTATGAGTGCAATTCGTTGTGGCCGCCAACTGAGGTGAAAGAAAAGAAAAAAATAACAATAGCCTGATCATGCTTATAATGACTGGAAAGCACAGAATCCCTGTCCTGAATGAGCTGGGCACATGTTGGGTGTGTGTGAGGTGTCACATGACATCATGAGGTCACATGAGTGGGACAACAGATGACATCAAGGTGAAATGCAGTGCCACAAGGTCACATGATCTCATGACATTACGTAATGTCAGTCATTCGTGACGGTTCCTCGTGACGATTCATCATGATGGCCTCCTCATAAAGTTTGCCTAATAAAACAAATTTTGTGTTAAAAAACTCACACCTCCCCTTTTCACTGTGGCTCTTTAATTAAATGGTTCTCTTTTTATGGCTCTTTGTTTATGTCTGTCTGGCCACACCTATACTAGACCAATCTGTTATAAGGAGAGTATGCACATTTTGAACCCAAAAACCTTTAGGCATGAAAGCCGGTTTTTGCATGGTCGTTAGATTATCTTTTTTTCTTAGCTAGAATCTACAAACATGACCCTAAAAATTGTTATTTTCCACTTGCAGTGACAAGGTCAATTTATTGAAAGAGTATATTAAGTTCTTCACCTTTTTATGAAGAAAATATTAGGGCAGTTGAATATGAGACTTTCACATGCATATCTTAGCATATAAAAGTTGTTTTTGTACGGTTGTGAAGGCATGTGCAGCCCAAATTTCATATCAGGAAAGTCAAGGCTGTTAACGGGTGAAACACTTAATAAGTGTACGATGACAAATGCAACACTTGAGCCGTGAGTGCTGTTGAAGTTCGGTGATTTTGATTCTCGGAGACTGCCCCCTTGCAGCTGAAGTGTAGAGTGACTCTACCTTTTTATGGGCAACTGATCTCACAAGTTCCTATTCAGCACCTCTCTTTCTTACCAAATGCAAGTGCAATGTTGTGAAAAATATTAGTGATAATAAAGAATATCCCTCATTTCACACTTCGCTGCTCACACTTTGAGTCGTCGTCTCATCATATCAAAATAAGAAGTAATTTATCTGAAATGTATTACTTGTAGAATATATAATCACAGACACAGTTGAATAATATACTTATAAACAAAAATGAGGCCAAGGGCTCGGTACTTTTAATTTCAACAGAAAGAAGAGCTTTCAGTGCACTCAATAGCTGGTTTTCAAGCTCACCCTAATGCTCGAAATACCACTTCATGCTTATTTCCACATTTATTTCTTAAATACGAACAATTTTTAAAGTTTGCGATAGATGAAATGTTTTAACTCTGACCAAATAATGTTTTGCCGAACACAATATTTTTTGTGAAGGGGAAACATGTTTGGTGCTATACAAGAACTGAGTTCTGCATCCTTGCTTCTTGTCACCTCATTGTAGATTTGGCTTTGCCGAGTATGCTGAATGCGGTGGTTATTGTCAGGCATATCTTTCACAATGTGACAGTGTTTAATAGGTAATGCAGTGATGAACAAGGCAAAGTTGATGACATTTAATTGACATTTACATACTGAGTGTAATTATCGCCGTGGCCTCAAAGTTTGTTTCAATCTGCTATATATATTTTATTATTCCTATTTTTCTTACCGAGCATGCATAGTGATTAGAATTAACCATAGAAACATGCAAAACTTATAAATGGTAGCCAAGTGGATATTTTCCATCCATCATTACCTTTCTCTGATAAAAGTAGCATTTGTGACATGAGGCTAGTGCACCCTCTTCCGGCATTGCTGGAACCCGTCTGCCAATAATAGTATAATAACAATAACAGGAAAGCTGTAGTGGTCAATAAAATATGAATGCAATTGATATAATTGAAATGTGTTCCAATGCTGGAAAACGATAAATTCTTTCACAGGGACCAACTGGTGAACCTTTCTTGAAATAATGACTGCAGGAGCTAGGAAAGTCATAGACACTGACCATTAACAGCCCCATTACTCATAAGACTGTCAATGGCATGGAGTCTCTAAATATTTGTCTTCTATTGTGATCAATAACGAAGTTTACTCTGAGCCTGGTTTATATTATGACACCACTACGGTGTGGCAATAACATTGTTTGTAGACCCCACTACAATATTTCAATAATAATATCTGATTCCTATGCATTTTTACTAATTGACGAGCTTTGAGCAATTGCTAAGAAAGTGTTTTTGCCATATCTATGTGATGAATTAGCCAACTGGGCTCTGACAGAAGAAAAAATAGCTGAACAGGCAATGTCAGGATGGAAAAATGGCTATACTTGCATTAACCTCACAGCCCCACCTTCTACGCTATTAGTATGTTAGAGCCTCAGGGTCATGACCCGCTTCATTGACAATTGTTAAGCTCAATTTATTCGAAACGCAATACCTTAGGTCGCTAATGAACATACTGAATGTTTCTACAACCTGACTTGATTATTCAAATCCTTCATTACTGCAACTCATTAAGCGAAAGATTTGCAAGTAACAAGCCACTAAACCCTAGCTATTGCTATATTTATTGCATGTTGGTTGTTGTGATGATCCGACAGCGATTCTAAAACAGAAAAGCAACATCAATGAACAGATTTTGAGTTTTATTGAATGAAGAAGTATGGCAGCCTTGTGCCAACAGAAAAGCAACATCAATTAACAGATTTTGAGTTTGATTGAATGAAGAAGTATACAGGTAGAAACTGAGAAAGAGGAGGAGAGGAGAGTGAGCGGGGATGTAAGAACACCAAGCTCTGGTTGGAATGATTAGT
The DNA here is from genome assembly GCA_037355805.1 of Ixodes ricinus. Classification (NCBI taxonomy): domain Eukaryota; kingdom Metazoa; phylum Arthropoda; class Arachnida; order Ixodida; family Ixodidae; genus Ixodes; species Ixodes ricinus. Next base: position 56,814 of record JAZHYW010060768.1, on the reverse strand, counting down.
GGATAGAGGCAGAGCAAGTTGCTTTTGTCTCTACTCACTGTTCGAAGGCGAGCGCAGAACACCAGATGCCGGTGTTTGGCATTCGAATGCATGCAAACAGTGAGTACAGTTTTACATCTACCCACAAATCATTCCAACTAGAGCTCAGGATTCTGACGTACCCACGTGCTCTCGTCTCCTCCCCTCCCTCAGCTTCTACCTGTACAGAAAAAACTTTAAGGAGCGGTGTCAATTACTGATTGAATTTTTCCCATTCTTTTTGTAGTAGTTTTAGTTTCAGGATTTCTTGATCTCGTTGGAGTGTAAGGACGCCAATTTCTAATCTTTGTCTTTCAATGTCAAGCATTCGTCTTTCCTCAACTGCCTTTGTCTGTGCCTCTAGCAAGCGAATTTTTGCCTCAGCTACACGGTTGTAGATGGCTGTGGCATCGGCAGCAGCGGAGCTCCTCTTCACGGGCCCGTTGGGTCCCTGTCGAGGCTGGGTCTGCCTGCAGGGCATCGCTCCAGAGCGCACTGGACTGCTTCCAGAAGGAGCTGGAGTCATTTGTGTCGGGTCCTGCTGGTCACTGTCCTGAAATCATAGATGCTTTTGCACAATGGTACTGCAACAAAATATTCTATCGAAAAACCCAGGTTAAGGGATGGTGGAAACTGAGGGATTATAATATAGCAGAAGTATTATTGCTTAGGTAAAGCGAGCAAAATAATTTAATTATATTTTTATGCAATAGCGAGCAGGCCATCATGCTGCCACCGTGTTTCTCCTCATGTGAGCAGGTACACACAATTGCAAGCCTGTCAAATTTATCTTCACGTGCATATATGCTGCATGTGCTTGCACACTTGGGGCACCAGCCATGATGCAATGTGCTTAGAATACTGTATAAACAGGCAAGTGCCAGAATTATCATTCGTATTATAAAAACAGTGGTACTTGGCCACTTTGGAATAATAGATACTGGTGAAATCTGGTGCTGATAAGAATTGATAGGCCAGACCAAAGAAAGCCAGGCTTGTTATTTAAGTGGAACATGGGTAATAAGCATTAGGAGAGCACCTATTTTCACGACTCGGTGTTTCACTACCAGGTGCTCAAATATGTGCTGCAGTTGCAGACATACAGTGGTTTTAAGAAATTTTGGCTTTAATTAATTGGTTATAATGATTTAGTTAGAACGGTCTATTCGCACATTAATATACATTACATTGGAGGGTGTTGAACTATGTGTAAAAGTAATGCTGATAATAAACCAAGCAAACTGTTATGAAGACCCCATTCATTAACAAGGAAAGGTTTTTCTAAGACAATTTTCAGCAGTACAACACCCAGTAAAACCAAACAATTGTAACATATTCTATGCAACCATTATGTAACAAAAAGCAAAAAAGGTAAAGCAGGAAAAAATCCCGCAGGGGGCAAATAAAAGCAAAAGAAGATATATGATGACAGGCATGTTTTAATTACTTCCTAATTTTTAGTTATGCACAACATACATAGTGTTAATTTAAACCATATGGTTACCTTGACAGAAATAAAGCCAGGGACAAATATTTATTTGGGCCCTTCAGTGATGCCCTCCTGAAGATCTCTATTTCATGTCTCAACATGTTTGAAAAATGTCAAAACATATGGTAAAAAGAAAAAAAAGCAGCACACATTGAGGTTATGACACAGAATATCAGTGATAAAGGAAACAAAAGACACAAACACTGTGTGTTTTTGTCCCTGCTGCTTCTGCACATATTTAACCGTATGTCTTAATTAATTCTGTGTAGAGCCACCCTATTAAGTCATTGTATAATATTAAATTTTGCTTAGAAATTGTTAGCCTAGGATATCATCTTTATGGGGGAGCTCTAGCTTATTTTCTAAACTCCACAGCCATGCTATTGAGCTTGCTAAAACCATTCTAATTATTAGAACAAAATAAATTAAAAAGGGGGAGGTACAGGTGTAATTTCAGTCTTAATGACTTTAGAAAAAAAAAGCGGCCTCGTTGTCGTGTGTTCTCAAGTATATGTTTACCTGTGAACTGGGGTTCGAGACTTCGAACTCAGGGTCCCACGGCAGGTAATATTGCTCTGTTGCGATGCTCCGAGTGTCTTCGTGCACTGGACGGAAAATAATAGAAACAAAACTATTAGATACGTGCCTACGGAATGGCATGCAAGCTAGAAATGACCAAGGTTGAATTACCTTCAGAGGGCACAGCGTCAGAGTCGAAGCGGTTCTCTAGAGGCTCCAGCAGCGGCCCGATGAAGGCTGTCAACCTTTCGGTTGTCCTGCTGAGAGGCGTCGGGCAGGGACTCCCACCAGTGGCCCTCACGGCCAGCCTGTTCGCGGCCAAGTCTTTACGGGCCTTCTTCTTTATATTTTCGTAACATTTTTTCAGCTGATGAGCCTCTCGCCTAGCACCCATGACCGCATTGAATTTTAGCGTAATTCGGTCCCATACCCGGTTTTTGGTTTTTGTAGTAATCTTATCCGTTGTTTTGCTCTCGACAATATTCTTAAATTCTTCCACTAGGTCCAATAATGCGTCCTTCTCGCGGTCAGTGAAATTTGGAGCCCGGTTACGCGTCATTTCCTTCATTTCGAGTTGGGGAGCAGATAGGAGCAGAAGTGAAAACGATTCGCAGTGGCAGTCGTCTGCTAGCATCTATAAGAAACCACACGTAGACAAATGTACAGATCTTTCGCATTTATTTAAAGTTTTCAAATATGTTTTTGTCAAGTTTACAAAAGTCGGTGTCAGAGTTTTTCAATCAAACAATGTTTCATCTGCTACTCACCGGAGAAAAGCAGCGAAGAACGACCGCCGCCGCCGACGACCGCGGCAAAAAAGTTGTTTACATCACGTGATTCCTCTCCGCCAATCGTATTCGTCCCTCTGAGCGTTCCCTAGTTCGCTCTGTTTGTCCCTACATTCCCTACGCAAATCCAGCGTTTAGCTAGGGGCGCGTCTGTAAAGCCAGGTTAACGTTGGTGCAACCGGAATTTAAACCCGTGCTTATCCGAACTCGGTTTAGGGCGCTAAGCCGACTTAGGAAAGCGCCGCTTTGGGTTAAGGTAAGCGACGTTGGTGCAACCGGCCCTTAGTGTTTTCTTTTTTTTTTTTGATGAAGTACGTTTTGTAGCATACGGGTTCGATTCAGGTTCGTAAAGAAAGAAAAAGAAGAATTTGATAGAGAAGTTTTAATCCAAAATATGCGATTAATGTTTCTTTTTCCTTTTCTTGAGCCTTCCACCTTTTTTGAGTGAAGGAAAGACACCTACGAGCTATTCCTTATTTTGCGTAATACCAAAAATAATTAAGTATTGCCACCTACTTTGTGAAGTGACACCCACCCCCAGATTTCAAGAAAAATGTATTAGCTCCCGTTTCACGTCTGCCCATTTCATTTGAATCGGGACCAGAGATTCACTGGATTTTACGACGCCTTAATATCTCGAGGGAGGCTGTTATGGTCAATGTGTGTGCCTGACGTGACAGGTTTTCTTGCGTGATGTGAGAAGTTTCATGGGCTCGGAATATTTCGCTTCGCTAAGAATGAATAATATACGTAACAATGCACATGCCTAGTATTCGTGACTGCACTGGTCAAGTTTTAATTTTAGAATGACGTCACAGACGCGAATTAAAATGAAGACTTAGGGACCGACTGTAGGAACACGCAGGTAGAAAATTTGATCGTAAAGTAACTAAAGACATAATCGACGCCATTACTATTCCATGAAGAGTAATCATATCAGGTTTGATGCCTCGCAGGTAGCGATCTAAAATCCAAAGCAAGATATTTTCTTGTTTGTTTCGTTTTTCCACGTCATTTGTTATTTGTTCGACAAACCTGCGTATAAGAATTATGACTCGTTTTTCTGCGCGTAATTTTAAGCGAAACCACAACTAATTTATGTCGCAGCTTCTTTTGTACTAAATTAAAAACAATAATTGAAAATATTTTACTCAGTTCTCACTCAGAAAAAAAAAAGAACATCAATATCGATTGCACTAAGAAGCGCGAGTACGCGCAACCGATGCTGAGAAAATTGAGAGCGCAAAGGTGGACGACACTGAAACTCTCAGCTTTCCACCATATTTATAACTTAAATAATAAAACCGGCAAGGTTTCGGGTGCAGAGAATAAAGGCTGTCCAAAGTGGTCATGGCGTAAAAAACAAAGCCGACGCTATTAAGCTGCAGTACAAAACACCGTACGGAGGATTTCACAAAACGTAATACCGAATTCAAGATTAAATGGTAAATTCAGTAAACAAAAGTTTATACCAAACAAGAAACAAAGCAACGAGAACCAACCTTCTGGATTCTCAAATATTCGACCCTTCCAAGAAAAAAGATTGTAGCGTTTTTTTAATTTTATTTTGTGATGGACGGCAGCGGACGCTACGAGCCATTCTAGCCTATTCAGTGCCGCCAACGTACCACGTGATCAGACGCGCTCGCGCGTCGCCGACTCCAATTGTGAAGGTCACGTGACACTAGCACTGCATTGAATTGGTTTTGGTGGCTCGTCGTGTCGTCTGCAGTCCATCGTAAGCTGAGACGAAGTAGAGATGTGGCCCGTACAGAAAACAAACAAATGGCGGAATGCTCCATCGTTGTCGAGGAGAATTCATGACTGCGGTCTGCGCGGCACAGGGCCACTTTTTAGAAGCTGTGCGTTCGGGCGGAACCGAAAAAGGTCGACGCGGGAAGGCCGACGTATTGAACACGTTCCGCTGTGTCGCTGCCCTCTCTGGCGCTACGATAACCTGGTTTTGAATAGAGCTGGGTCGCTAAACTCGTCAAGCACAACTTTGTGCCCGAAGTTTGCGGAACGCGCTAATTGGACTCTCGCGACGCTGACGTCGCGCCGAGCGAGGTATCAATCATTCGAACGCTCATTTCTTTGAGAGAGGCAGAATGTAGCAAAGTTCATCGAGGCGCGCGTGCAGCGCGTGAGGGGCGCGAGGAGCCCGCTGATTGGACGGCTTCGCCGATGACGTAGCGCCCACTTGTCCCTACATCCCTACGCCAAGCTAAATTAATGCTTTACAGATTGTCCCTAGGCGACCTGCTGACGCTCAAAATCCCTCCGAAGTTTGTGTAAAAAGAAACCTCGTTTGTCGAAGTTGTCGCTGACGTCAAAGTGACGTTTCCGAACTTTGCGAGAGCCGTGGTTTGAGCTCGAGATCTTCGCTTCGGATCGAGGCGAAGTTCAACTTCGTCAACATGGCGGTGCCGTACGCTGCGGCCGAGCTTATCTTCCGCCACCGTCGGCGTCGCTACTGAGACCACCGGGGACGCCTTTCAACCCCCGACGACGACTTTCGGCGACAGTACCGGCTATCGAAAGCCGTTGTGCGTTGATTCTGCGACGAGCTTCGTTCGGCGCCCGGACTGCGAGGCGGCGGACAATCGCGTCTACCATGACCGTGGAACCACAAGGTCTTTGCGCGCTCCGGTTCTTCGAAACCGGTAGCTTTCAAGGCATGGTGGCGACTGACGAGCACCTGTCAGTCTCCCACATGACTGTGAGCCGGGCTGTCAAAGTTTTTGCGGCTGCCATCGTTTTTTTTTTTTTTTTGCAATGTCCGAAGAGGTACTAATAAACCGGTATACAATTCAGAATGTTGGAAAACAAACAAGAACCGGGATAATTCTTGGGTAGGTTCGAGTCTCCCGGCAGCCGGCAGAATTATTTCCCCGAAATTTTACTGGCAGTCGTCACTCATTGGCGGTCAAATCAGTTCATCGAACGACGTGTCATCGACAGATCGTTTCGTCGGCACGCGATGTAATCACATGAAAGAGATTTTCTTCCGTTAGAGGTATATACAAATTAAACATTTTCACACCTTTATACATGTAAGTGGGGTGTCCAATAACTAACCCCCTAATAAGTGTAGCAATAGACCTTATAAAAAATGTAAACCTCACACCTTTAAAAATGTGTGATTTTTTAAACACGTTTATTAAAACGTGTGATAATGCACTACACCTTTTTATAAAGATGTAAAACTACAATACCCCTTCTCGTCAGACACGTAGCCAGGGGGGGGGCATAAGGCCCGCCCCCCCGCCCCCGAAATCTTCCATTTTCCTGGAGCCGCCTCTCCCCCTCCCCCTCATACAGCACTTTGTCATGGGCCCCCCCCCCCCCCCCCGAAAACAAAATCCTGGCTACGTGCCTCCTTCTCGTCAAGGTGTAATTACCACAGTACATTCCTTTTTGGGGTGTACACAGTGGCCCGGGACCCAGTAAGATGACTGAAAAATTAAATTACACAAACGAGTCGCCGAAACAACACGTTGCTTCTTGGCGAGTGTCGAAGCAACTTCGGCCGAAAACCGGCTTCAAAATTGGCCGGATGTACGGTTTTGCGCCTCGTCCCGACATCCGGCAGGTATGGGTGTACCGATGCAAATACACGATTTATGTCTTATAGCACTGGCACCACTGATCTCTTATTAGGCTGGATCGCGGATAGAGGCCTGTATTGCTGGGGTCGAGCGGCACCACCGGCAGTCATCGCTTGACACGATCTAATGCATGCTATAGGAGGAACGGGAAAACTCAATTTTATTACGTTAGTAGGTTGTTCTCGATCATGAAACTTCTATCGTGTTTCCGCAAATAACAGTTAATATTGTGGGCAAGATGATTAAGCGCGTTAGAATACCAGTCTTGTTTAAATAAACGTTGTGTGGTTGAGGGTCAAGGGCGACTTTGTTGGGCGTTAACTGTGATGTGTTTAATGAGACAAGGGCTGCCGAGAGTTATTGTGGTGTCATCCGTGATCTCGGAGACATCAGAGCTCAGCAAACGATAAGTTGGAAGGCCTTTACTGGGGACATTCGCATCGTTTTAACCGCTTGTACATAGTACTTCATGGGAAAGCTTTTTCTTTGAACTGCTGTGAAGGCTTCCGTGACAAACTGAAACTCGGAGCGTGCCGTTCAGTCGCTGAACGTGTTGTTTATTTAGCAACCGAAGCAAGCGACATCAGTAAAGTCGGTGGTGCTCCGTCCCATTTTTTTTTTTATAATCAATGTTCGAACGTTTGACGAATGTCTAGTTGATCTCCAGGCACCCGATATAATCATCGCAGCACGTCATAAAATACTCGCCCTCGAGCACCGCGTACAAGCTTCCTATTTTTGCGTGTTTCTCCCTTAGACTTTCGTGTATTGCCTCATGGTGTAATACGCCAAAACAACAAGGACGAAAACGAAGGGAGAACTAGACAGGACGCGGCGTATTGCCTGTTGTCAAGCAATGGCCGCCGATGAGGCCAGTGACGGGCTCCCGATTCGCGATCCAGACTTGCACTGTGAGAGTTCTAATGCATTGCACCCGCGGAGTGCTGCACGGAGAACAGGCCCCGGACGAACTTGCCGAACGCACCTAGTGCAGACTGAAGCTGTCGCCATAGATGTTGTAGAAAAGTACCGACCTCAAACCGAAACTAGCACCTTTTTGTTCGACGTGATGGGTGGGAATGCGGGAGCGCAGTCGCTGCCATCGTTTATCTATAAACGTTGGTTGCTGCAACGTGTCACTTCTATTTGCGATGATTTCCAATTAAGGAACTCGGCTCTCAGAGATATCTACAGACGGCGTAAGTTTCCGAAGCCAGCTGACTACAAAACAACATACACTTGAGAAAATTTATGGCACTGTACGCGCAAAAGCTTGCTTCGTTTTAAGCATTGTATTATGAGTGAACCACGGAAAGGATACTGCTTAAATCTAGTTCTTTGGAACATCTAGCAATACGTTTCGTAAGACTTCTTTATTTCCCTGGTGAGGGCATTGAGAACGAGAGCTTTCTCAAACAAAATACGACGGGGCAAGATAGCTGCCGTTCAAATATGACTGTGCTTGAGCCTCGGGCAACGTCTCCATGTTTAGCCTTCCCGGACGCTGAGTGAATGCGTCACAGGTTTCTGCTGTGGGAGCTTGGTCGAAAAATGTTCCACTTTTCACCTGCACACAGATGATGCGAGATCTCGCGGCCTCTGTGTTTTTCCTGGGCCTTTCATTACACACTGGTAGGTTTCAGCGTCTGTACGGCAACAAAGCGACCCAAATTTTGCAAATAAAACACGGGTCGTCGATTCCTCCCTTCGTGGAATATCAGACGCTTACAATTCAAGCTCGCGTTTGAGTTTGTGGCCCGCGGGACGCGATTTCGAGCAGAATGCCAACTTTTTCTTTCAGCTCCGCTGTGCGAATGCAGCCTCGTAGCAGACGAACTCCCGTCGTCTGCTCTCGCTCCTCGCCTGGGCGAGGCATGACGGGATTGTCGGCGCTAGAGAGCTCAAAGACAACGTACAGCGAGCGGCGTGAACGCTCGCCTCCCCGCGCTGTCTCGTGCTCCCGTGCACCGCCTATACTTCGTTTCAGCTTGGGTCCAGACGCAGCCGATGCTACGAGCGCGGAGCGTGTGGCCCTGAACAGTGCTTGCATTGCACGGGCGCGCGTGCTTGGCAGGGACGCTGAAAGCCCGGAGCTCGCGCTTGTAGCATCGACTGCGTCTGGACCCAAGGTGAAACGAAGTATAGGGACCGCGGGGGATTTTTCGTTAAAAGTTGCGAAGTTGAGCGCGCGCAGGAAGGAGGAAACTTTGCGGCGTTCTTTTGGTCACTCCCCCGCTACGTCAAAAAGCGAAGAATGTTTTGCTCCACGAGTTTAGCTACCCTGGTGTGTCCCTGCGGTCGCCGCTAAGGCTCCCACGGAGCGGGGCAGAAAAACAAAAGGAGAGCTCTGTTTGCTTCTGGGGCAGGCTCCCTCCATGTTTCTTTTTTTTTTCCATCTTTGTTTTTCTGGACTATTAATTTCTTTTTTTTTTTGCTTCGGTCTGAGATTTTTTTTTTCGCTTTTCCGTACTTGTTTTGTGGATGTGGGGACCGTTGAAAGGTGTGACTCAACATCTGACACAGCAACATGAATCAGCATTTTCGCGACTTGACTCTGGGGCACAGAATACTCTCATCGTCTTCCTCTTCACTCTTATGGTAGACATTCGTGTCTAGACGATGAGCCTGCACCCTAAGAATTTCCTTCACGTCTACTTACCCGCAATACAATCAAGGCGCCAATCTCTGTTACCTACGAAATCAGTTCAGAAAATAATGAGGCGGAACATCCGTTTAAAACTAAAAAGGAGTCTGCACTGTGGCATTTCGCAATGCAAAATGTCATGCTTGCATTGCGTAATGCAACAGCGCAGACTTAATTTTGAGGTCTAAATAGATGTTCCACCTTATCATTTGCTGAGCTCATTTCCTAGGTCGAAAAGATTATTTGGCTTTCAGGTGTTTTTCGGGCAAGTAGACGCGCAGGCATTTTTAGGAGAATATATCGGAATAAAAAGACGTCAGATGAACTCGCTTCCCCTCTTCATGTTCAGAACGCGAGACCATAAACATTACTGTTGGATCGAGTATTTTCTAAATTAAATTTTTGTGACTCTACCAAAACATGGGTTTTTGTGCTCAAAGCGCTGAAGTTTGACACGATGGCGCACTAAGCCTAAAGAAGGGTCACGCTGCTTATGCATCATACAAAAAGAGAGTCTGCAAACAGATTCAAACGCAAGTGAACACGAGATCCGTTGCTTCAAGTGCCGCACGGCGATGGTCTCGGGGAGAAATTCACACGCGGCATTCGAACCACGGATGTTTGCAGACTGTCTTTTTTATGACGTAAAAGCAGCGTAAAAGCAAATCATGATCTATTTTATTTTGTCTAGGTGGCGCAGTGAACCGAAACGATTTTCAATGCCATTATATGCCCCATTACGCCAAACATCCGGCGCGGTCGACGGCGCGATCGAGTGATGGTACCAAAAATGGCCGGCGGCGAAGAGAGTAAAAACACGTAAACAATTTTCGAATTGACGTCAAAGTTTTTAGGGAGGTTCCTATAAACAAAGTAAATTAATGGCTTTAAAAAATAAAGTTTGGTACATTTCAGTCTGGGTGGGACTCGAACCCGTTCTTCAAGGTGTGCGAGACCAGCAAGCTTCCTCGACGCTTGCTGGTCTCGAGTTACTCCCGATGAAGACACCAGCACGAACCTTAAGCATCAAGCCGTAGCCAAAGGATTACAACAAAATTGCCTGTAATATTTTAGGCTCTTGGTGTTCAGCCGCAGACGTCTGCAAAGTAGCCAGTGATTTTAATTGATATTTCTCCAGTGTGCCGTACTGTCTTGCGTCGAGTGCGGAATGCGTGCTCTGAGTCAGTCCCCCCTGTCCCTTTTTATTCACTTTCCTACTTGGTCGTCCCACAAAGTAATACATTAGTTGTTCAACGTCAGTTAACATTTTTGTTTTGCAGCAAATAAACCCTCTACTACTATCTATAAACTGCGAACACAGATGATCAAAGAAGGATTCATTAAAGACGTCACAGAAGTATTCTAGACACTGCGAATGACCTAGCTGGAGCAATAGGCGTGACATTGAGAAGACTCGAAGACCCAGCTGGACTGAGAGACGGAGCCAACTTGGCAGCTGCCCAACTTTGCGACAGCTGCTCCTGTTATGGAAACGCTTTTCCGAACGCTTTTCTGACTTCGAAGAATGAGGCGACTACGGAGAGAAACCTAATAGACCCTCTATAGGTGCAGTTGGGCAGGCTAGAAAGATGAACTTGTTCTTTTTCTTTCCGACAACTTTTAAATTTACATAATTGGTATTGGTGCCCAGAATAAAACAATTTCGATGGATGAATATTAGGCTTTGGTGGACGTCAGCTCATAGCGAAATTTTGTTATTTTATTTGTATCTTTTGATTCAGGTTACGTCACGTGCTCAAACTTGCGGAACTTAGAACCACACCTACGGTCACGTTCTCACAGACTTTCAGCATTCTACGATGCGTAGTTTTCTTACGCGGGCCGAAAAAAAAGCTTTCATTTTCGCGATCTAACCCGGTACTATACTTGTTCCAAACAGAAAGGATCAAGTATCCTTCTGGTGTCCCCCATTGGTCTGTGGTGTCAAAAACTGCAAACTATATGCGTGCAGTCCGTCCGTTGCATACGCTGCGGGCTGGAATCCTTTCTAGGCACGCGCTCCTCTCCCAAAAGACGGCGAGTTGACGCCGGCATCCCCAAACGAAGACGCCGAGACGATCGGTGTTCCGGTAATCGAGACAAAAAAGCCAGTTCCGACCCGCGAATCGCGGGAAGCGCGTGGCCATGCCGGCAGGAAGCAGTTCCCTTCGCCAACCGGGGAATCGTTTAGGCGACGCCCGGAGGCGCCAGACAGCGTTTGCGAGGCAACGGACCGCTCTGCAGCGCACAGTTCGGGATCCTAGGATGCCGGGCGGCTCGCGAGCACCGCAGCTGTACTCAACATGCTGGATATCCGGTGGGGTTGCGGCATTATAAATTAAAGCCTATCCCACGAAGGCCACTCATATTTGCATTGAAGATGCCGTTTCATCGGGTTGCATCCACCTCCCGTGTCTTCGAAACCATGTGAATAAAGTATTAAAAGCAGTATCGAGGTCTTTCGCTTGTCCTGGTGCTTGTGGTCGCTACGATACCTGTCGTAGATCCAGGGGTACCGCTGAACTAGCTGAATTAATTTATAGGTTTTCTCGGGTACGTCAAACGTAGCGGCAACTTCAGCCCTCTTCGCGGCAGCGGCACTCTTCGCAGCCTTCCTCGCGTCGGAGACGGGCAAGAAGTTCACCGTCGTAACCATCCCCGCAAGCAAGCACGGAGCATCTGAGGCATTCGCACGCGGAACCGCGTGAACGCCGGTGGCAAGGAGGGCGGAGGAGGAAGCGCGCCGCGCTGATTGGCCGCGGAGAAAATACGGAAACCTACGTCACAACCCGGGAAGGAAAAAGTTGAAAATTTTTCAACTCTTGACCCGGGTGGCGGAAGCCGTAATTACGTCACCGCCCGTACGGAGGGAGCGCTGACGTCACTACGGGTTCCGGCTCACGGGCTGGCCCGGGTTCCGTATTCCGGGCCTGTTTGAACCGCGCTTAACCCGCTGTGTCCGGAAACGCAACCCCCCCCCTCCCTCCCTCTCGTCACCCAACAGCCCCGCGCTCGCTTGCTCTTTGATGTCCGGGTAGAGTTTGCGTCACTGAGCTAAACCCCCCTCCCCCCCCCCCCCTAAACAAAAAAAAAAAAAGAATAAACGAACAGGGTTTGTGTCTTATCGATTGAGTGGCATCGGCGCGGTGTTTGAGGCATGGGAGTGATGCCGCGTGCATTCCCATGAAGCCTCGGTCACATTGCCAATACGTCATACAAAAGACAGTGTGCAAACAGTGGATGAGTCGTGTCCACCAAAGGTCATCCCGATCTCCCGAAGGCCATTCTGCTGATGTCCCACACCGCCTGGTCATAGTTAGGGGAGAAAATTGGCTTAAAAGGGCGGCAGGAAACATATGTTTATATTTTTAGACCTAGGCTAGGTGGCGCAAGCTACTGCCCTTTACAAAGGGAATAGCCATTAGCATCCATCCATCCATCCTTCCTTGTACGACGGTCCTGTAATATTGATAATTCAAAACCTCTGTGCAGGTCTGCCCTCAGATAATTCTCTCATCTTCTCTGTGGCGCACACCGTGCTTCTTGTTTGATGTATGAACAATACCACTGAGAAGCTTAACACTTCGGTCATTATGCTGGACATCTTTCCAAGGAGCTATCTTTTTAAACGCGCTTACACTGTTCGTGCGATGTGCATGGTTTGTTGTTGCAATTTATTACGAAATGATGAAGTGTTGACAAATCTAATTCTGTCGAAATGTTTTCGACGGAAAAAGGCGATTCCCGTTCAAGGTACTTTTCCTCTTTTGTTGGTGACGCGATAGACCCCTTTTTCAAAACCCCATCAAGTAACACTGACGGCCGCCATTTTTGGAGGTATACGAAGCGGCCAATTGGGTTCAAGCTTTCGTCGAATGCACCCTTTCTGTATACGAACTCAGCCAAGTTCACGCCGAAAGCTGGCACAGCCCTTTTGTTCAATACATGCTTAAAGTGTGCGCATCAACAAGGGCGGATTCGGACAATTAGCGGAGCTGCCATAGATGCCGCGGACGTTTGAAAATGGTTTATAGGCTGCGTGATTCAATCACCGCACCAGGAGCAGGAAAGAACAAAACTAGGCGTAATCTCACCCAAGCATCGAACACTGAGAAGGTTTTTGGAGGAAAGGAAGCATACCTGGACCCGACTCGACGTAAACAAGAGCCTCTTACGCACTCACCCTAAGAAAATTCGAATCAGATATTTTATATACACGACGCCCAGCCAGTTAGTGGTAAAGAAACTCTCGTCTTTCTACCAATCCCCTCAAGTTATACTCGGCGTACCTTCGTGGCTATTTCAACATAAATACAGAAAACCTAAACAGATCTTGACCAACAACTAAAGTCGGTAAATGTCAGATACAGCTGCTTCAGTTGCAGTGAAAAAAAAAAAGATAATTATTTTAATCACTACAAAAATAATTTAACAAATGGCACGATTTTATACAAGGTAACAGATACGCAAAAACGAACACTCGTAGAGTCTTCGGCGCTCTGTGGTACTAGACGTGGGCTATGTACTCAAGCGCCGTCTGCGAAAAGAGCACGACCGCCGAGGATTCGGAGAGCAGCAGAGCCTTCCTAAATCCAGGTCTGCTCACCCTCGGTAAATGCAGCAGCGAGTCGGAGAGGAGTTCTGGCCCCAGTATTCCCAAGACTCGGTGGGGGGAAAGGGTCCGCCACTCAAAGGTACGTTCCAAAGCGTCGTAATAAGGTTATGGAAGTACGCTCTCCAGCGAAGAGCTGCGGAGTGCACTAGCTGAACGTCTCTCGTTGCGGCAAGCACTCGGGAGTGGGAAAAGAAGGCTCCTTGCAGATGGGCGCTGCTTCTTGGCTCTTTACTGCGGCTGCTGCGAAGATGGACGGATGCGGTGTATACACCGGTTCATCTTACGACGGACCGCAGAGGATACTGCGAGCCGATTCAATGCCGCGTGAGCAGTGTTGTGTACGTTCCTCCAAAACAGAATTGAAAACTCATTCCTCGTTCCTTTCTCAATCTTGGAACGAGCTCCAGTTACAAGGTCCGCTGGTTCGAATGGGACGCGTTCCCGCTACATTTGATAGGACTGGAACGTGTCGTTACATTAACGTTACGTTTTTGTATATTTATGCAATGATGCGCTGGACAATTTGTGGATAAAATAAAGCGAGCGAGCGAAAATATCAACATCGAACTTCGTGTCGAGTCGTCGCGATCTCACTTGTTCTAGTTATTTGTTTTCGACTATCTATCGAACACTTACCCATCCTTCGAGCTCGGAGGTTGAAATAGACCATAGTAAAGAGCCTAAATGCACACACATATACAAGGAACGTCGTTCTACCTGTATGTTCCCTCTAGAACCGAACGAGATACGGTTTGAGTTCCATGGATGCCAGATGGAACGGCGGCGTTACTTCGTTCCTCCTAGAAGGAACGCCTTTCATGAACGTCCTTCCTTGGAACGCCGTTCCTTGGGAACGCTGTCTCGTACAACGCTGATTGGCTGGGATGGCTTAACTACGCTTTAAACACGCGCCAGAGTGCAGCTGCCATTGGTGACCTTGTCTCACCTTACCGAGATGCCGAGCCACTGAAACGGGCGTTTAGGAGCCTCCAAAAGGCCATTGCTGGGGAGAAGAACACAGTAAAATCTGATGTGGGAATGAACCGTCCTGCCGTGGTAACCATGCTGTGAAGTAAACGTAACAGAAGGAAACAACTACTTAATGTCATTTATGGCGGCCCCCATGCAGAGCTGCTTAAAAGCGTCTATTGGTGATGTCCGCGACCAAAAGCGTCGCTGTGACCTGCCTTCCACGATTGACCAAACGATCGATATGACGCCTTGGGTGGGATTATTTATGCTCTCATCGTCGGAAATAGAGAGCAAAGCAAGAATCTCAACTCTGGCGGTATTGGTTTAGGAACGTGATGACTGGGCTTCCATCGCGCTTTTCAGGCATCATGGAACGTGTCACTCGCTAATAAAAATCGTGGTCGTGACGTCAAGGACAGGAACCGTAAGAGGGCGCTACGAAAACATCTCGTCCAGAGCCTTTTATACTGTGAGAGTTTGGACAATGGTCGGTGCTTGTTGTCCTCTAAAATCAGCTGATTTCGCGATAACACAAAATGGCGTTACTTGTTTCTCTTTTGTATTCCCGAGAAATCGCAGAGAATTCCAGTGAGTCAGAGCCCCAAAATGATGGACGGAAGTAGCCCTTCCCCGATTGTCCGACTACGCCGTTGTGGTTGCCAGAACGGCTCTGACCTCGTCGCCAGCAGACCTTTCCGGAAAATCCCAGGAGACATCGCGGAGAGGGGAATCGTGGGGCTGTTCAGATGTATTCGCCCGTGCACGATTCATTTTTTTCTTCGCTATTCATTGGCACGATTCATTTTCTTTTATGATTAGAAAATCAGAACGTTGAAAAAATAAAGCGAACACAAAAGGAGGCGATGACATATCCTTTTGTTTCTTTCCTTCCCCCTTCTATGCGTTCTGAAATCACAAAGTGTTAAGCAAACGTAAACATCGTCTTCGACTCCTGCATAATTTCACGTGCCATACGTCGGAACGTGACTATGCGTCCAGCAGACGATAGGGGCGCCACATTTTCCCGGAAAGGTCAATTGCGTCTGTTGCGGTCTATCGTAAGGTAAAACGAAGTATGGATCTTTGCATTTCTTACCAGCCGGTAAGCGATGCATCATCATGACATTGCATCGCTTACCAGCCGGGCAAAAAATGCTGAATCACTGAGCTGTGGACGCATGCGCAGGGTCTTATATACCGCACAGCATATCAACCAGCGCATGCTCAGAAGGCGTTTCACAGCCCAGCAGACAAAGATGGCAGCGCACAGAAGACGATTTTTGCAAAGGTCCATAGAAGCGGCAGCAGCGGTAAAAGCGAAACCTCAGTCTGAACAGGACAGAGTGCGTCCCTTTGTGTAAGCTGTGCCGGGATTTTGTTTTTAAATTTTATCAGAAAAAACGTACGTACTATCGGGTTTGAATGAGATGCGAACAGTGAGGGAACTTTGAGCGCACTACACGCACACCCTCGCCGCTCCCTACTCGCCGCCACGGAATTCTATCAGTTTCCCGAGGCTTCCAGCAGGAGGTGTGGCATGTGTCGATGGCCAAGCGCTCCGGTGTTCGCATTTCATTCGAACCTCATATACTTACGCCGTGATAAGTAGAGCACTTTAAGACGTTCAAGAAATAAATAAAAATAAATTTGACGTTGAAACTGAGAAGGACGGGCGGTCACAAAACGCAGGTTAAACGTGGAGCTCGTTGTATGGTGGCTGGGGCCGCTTCGTACACTGCAGAGTGCGTTTTAAACTGTTTCACATCTGAGCGATAAAAATTCGTAGTCCGTGGCCTTTGCTGACATGAACCAAATGCGCTGTAGTAAAGACTCGACCCGCGTAATAGGTTCCAAAGTTTGATCCCGGGTCCCTATTTTTCACTACACGGTTTTTTCGTACGGTTTATCTGAACGGTGGATCATTTCCATTCAACTTCCTGCGGCGACATTTATTTAAAGGAGAGTTTACTGATTTTAGCACATTCAGAAAATACCGCTCAGAATTAATATTTGACGTTTATAACCTGCAAAACACGAAATGCAAGCCAGTCGAGATATCCGCTCCCACTCGCGGCGACGACACGTTTCCGTGACTACCTCTTGTGGTCCCTATCTGTGACATCACGACCACGATAATCGATTGCTAGGAAAAATGTCGATAGTGTGTGCGTATAAAAGGCACGGTGGAAGCGTGTAGTCGTCGCGTCGTTAAGCAAACGCCATCACAGTTGACGAAATGACATTATTATTATTTATATAATTAAAAGCAAAACTCACTCTACTCCAGACACTCTCAAGGTGAGCGTTTGGTCAGTGGTGCATGACTGACCAGAGTGACGCATATTGTCGCGCACATCGCCAGTATACAAACTGACCCGGCGGTTGATTTCGGTCCAATCCTCTGTCTGAATGTGTGCCAGACGCAAGTAAAGACTAACAGTAACCGAGAGACTAAGAAACGCACCACAGCTTTCCCACAACGCAAAGGAGTTTAATGATGGCTGGAAAGGGAAAAGACAGGAAAACAATATAAGAAAAAGAAGGCACAAGATATAGCCCAGTAACTCTGACCCGGAGCGTTAGAGACCGTCTTGTGTCTCGCCGCCGAGATCCGATTGGCGGCCTGAGCAATTTAAAGGGTGGTTCAAGAAAGATAAAAACAAGAAAATAAAACAGCGGCCATCGAAACTTTTTTTTAGCCGAACCCATAATCCGCGAGGCATTGTCTGCGACGTGGCTCAAAAGACTGCTGTTGCCAGAACGTCGATCCCAGGGTTCTGGCCGAGACGGCGGACGACCGATAGAATTGGGCAAAGTAGAGGAAATCTGTTGATGGGCCGGCGGTCGTCGTGACGACGACGACGACGACGATGCGAGCCAAAGGGTCCTTCCCTACCCCCTTCCTACACCAGAAAAGAACAAATAAATAAAGGGTTTCGTCCCAATAAACGTTTCAGCGTCCGATCTGCGTCCACCGTAAACATCGGCGCAAATCTCGCTTTCCGAGAAAAAATAAAGGACACAGTAAGGAAAGATGGGGAAGATGATTGCCGTGGAGGGTAGGGGAAACGCGAAGAAAGGCTGAGCGGTCCATATCCATGGCACCGATAAAAGAAAAAAGGAAAAAAGAAAGCGAGGAAAAGTACCGGAAGCGCCGAGTCTCCCGCCAGTCTGGGACCACGAGGCTCGCACAAAGACCATGCTCCATCTGCGACCTCCTGCTGAGGGTTCCCGTGGCTTCGTCGGCGCGCCAAGTCTTCGACAGAGGGTTATTAAACGACCGTTCGCTTTCAAGCGTACCCTTTAGGGCGTTACGGGTTCATAACTTTTAAGTTTGCATACAGGAGTCACGAGTTACGTGAGCTGGAAGAGGCACATGCTGTAAAGTACACTCGGGACAACATTCTTTGGTAATGAAGAGAAAGCTATAAGAGAGGGGAAGGCAGGCAGAGCTAACAGTTCTGTACTATCGCGCCTGGTAGTTTCATACTTGTTGGGTTTCTGTTCTTGTTTTGGCTCCGGCGAGGCAGTCACGCGGTTGCTATAGAGTTCATTTTTTTGTATAAGGATGGCGGTTGAGGATGCTGAATAGCGATCGCCGAACATGCAGGCGTATCCGCGTATCTCTCCAAACGTTTCACTCATTTAAAAACACGAGCAACCGCTTTGACTGAACCACTTGGACCAACTTACAAGGCAAGTTACACTGTGGTCGACATCCTCAATTTTTATTTGTCTTGAGACCGGCGCAGATAAGTAGCGTCAATTAATGAAATGTCGTAAATTTCATCAACGCTGGAAGGTTTTCAGGTCATTGATACGTAGACTCTTTTCTTGTGGAAAAATTACACCATCTTCCTGGGGGAAGCATGGGGTGATGCGGAGCATCGTGTTGGTTCCGAGGAAAGAGCCAGTTGCGTGCTGACGTCAAGCCCTAGCGTTACCCCCTACGCGAGCCTTCGTCGCGGCTCGCGGCAGAGAAACTTGGAACGCTCGCCGCTCGCCGTTTATTTTTTTTCACACTTGAAGGAGAGGAGACTAGAGGAGGAGAGTTGCGCGTGCGCGCGCGGTGTGAGGAGAAGCGAACGCACGCGCAGTGCACGCAGCTGGTAGAGAGAGAGAGCGGAGAGAGTAACGCGCAGCTGTTGGAGAGAGGGAAGGAGGAGAGTTGCGCGTGGCTAGTGTGACTGCGGACTACGACGCTGACGCCGCGGGACATAGACCCGAGCAAGAGATGCTCCGCATCTAAAAGTCATATCGCGGGCTCTATATGCCGAAACAGAAGCAAGTACACGCCACGGCGCGAAGCCACATTCTATTTGGGTCTCGGTCATTTACCGCTGGGCCTAGGAGCGGTCGGTTGCACATCAAACTCGGAACACGAATAGCGAAAATTCGCGCTGCTGAACCCAGGAATCCTGGTCTCAATCCCCACCCTGCAGTGCTCGCTTACGCCGGTGGGCTCGCTAACCAACCGGTATGCGGAAACAATGGAGAGCAACTGCTTCCTTTGTCTCACTTTAGCGTTCACGTGGCCCACTATTTGATTGGTTTGTTTTGACAACTCTTGGTTGCCAACTAACATCGTGAAAATCCTACGGGCCGGAGAAAGGAGCGAGCTTCCAAAAGGAACCAACGATACTCCACACAGACGGTACCAAAAGGCGCACACGATAAAGACGACATCTTTGTTTTGCAGGCAACTTAAAAATATGCGACCAACTTAAACCAAGAAAATCCGAAACAGCTAGAAAACAATTGCTATATGTTTGGCACATCCTGACTAATATTATAAAATCATTTTGAAATCGAATCTAATAAAGAACAATTTTATATTTTTAATTCGTGAAGTTACACCAAGCAAATTTTTTGGTTGAACTATATGTATTCAGCTGTGTAGTGAAGCAGTGTGTTTCGCCTTTCTAGCTTTGGCTCCATCACTACAGAAAGTTTTCCCCGTGTATAAACTGAAAATCTACTTTAGAGAACTAAAGCCGCAAGTGAGCTCTTCTCGAGTCCTTATGGGTGTCTGGTTTTTCACCTATAAGTACTTTAAATAAGTCTCCAGACTCAAGACCACCGACACTATAAAAAAGTAGCAATTCTATAGGTGACTGTAGCTTCGTGTTTTTTGCTTACCTAACCACGCGATGTAAAGGCGACTCATAATCTCGGTACATTAACACCAATAAAGGACGCCCATGGCAGCTTTTACGATGTCCAAAAAACTCAAACTCCGAGAGCGAATTTTTTTATTTCAGCAGACTTTCAGAAAGGACGGTGTTGGCTTCGCATTTCAGGGTGTAAGTAAGCATGACTCGTTCCAAACATGGTTTGGAAAGGAATGGTGCAAGATACGTGTAATAAACTCTCAAAGGCTGTGGGTGCGATATACAGATATTGTCACATGATTGCCAGCTCCGCTATGATACTCGTTTACAGCTCCATTTTTTACGCTCATTATAACAATTGTTTATTAGTATGGGAAAACACTACATTTAGAAATATAAAACAAATACATATTCTCCAAAAGAGGGGCTATTAATAAAATATGCCCTTCTACCTTTAATACTAACACGAAACTATTCTTCGAAAAATTTCCTATTGTGCAAGTTACCCCAGTAACTATAATTACAAACTTTCCCTTTCATACAAAAAGTCGTTAATTTCATAACCACTTATTCATTTCAATCTCCCTGCTTTAATTCAGGAAAAAGACATACAATACTCGTTGTACAGATATATAGACAGTACCGCATTCTAAGAATAATTGTGGCATTCAATTGATGAGATCTACAGTACCGTGTTTTCTAAATGGCGTAGTGAGTTTAAAATGGACATCTTGAGTTGAACTCGGAGAGAGATGTGTTCTGTTTTTAGATGCGGAGCATCTCTTGCTCGGGTCTATGTCCCGCGGCCTTGTAGTCCGCACTCACGCTACGCACGCGCAACTCTCCTCCTTCCCTCTTTCCAACAGCTGCGCGTTACTCTCTCCGCTCGCTCTCTCTACCAGCAGCGTGCACTGCGCGTGCGTTCGCTTCTACCCACACCGCGCGCGCACGCGCAACTCTCCTCCTCTAGTCTCCTCTCCTTCAAGTGTGAAAAAAAATAAACGGCGAGCGGCGAGCGTTTTAAGTTTCTCTACCGCAAGCCGCGACGAAGGCTCGCGTAGGGGCAGTCGGTGGCGCCATCTCTCGACGTCAGCACGCAACTGACTCTTTCCTCGGAACCAACACGATGCTCCGCATCACCCCATGGTTCCCCTCGGGAAGATGGTGTAATTTTTTGTAAAAGGTTTTCCCCGTTATGTCTCCGCATGCTAAGAGTACAAAGTGATTGTACGATTTAGCATATTTTCCCTTTGCTATTTTGGATACTAATATTCTGTTTGTTGGTAATAAGTTCACTAATGATATATATAATGTGCGTGTCCGTGTGTATGTCCTCTGCTGTTGTAAGCGGGAGAGGGGGGGGGGCAGGGGCTTGTAAAGCAACACTGAGCTGTATTTTTCTCCGCTTCCATTCTCCAAGTGGAGAGAAATTCAGAATTTGAATTTGGATATGAGGATGAAACAAACGCACGGAAATTAGCACGGAAGAGAAGAATCAGACTCCCTTTGATCTTCCCAGGAGCGAGCAGCTCACGACAGCCAAATGCTCACCTTTTTCTGGGTTGGCCCCCTAATTATAAGCTGGTTTGAGGAAGCCACATGCACCCACAGTCTTACCTTGTTTGCGTTCTCCAATCATTATGCCGGTTTGGAATTAGGCGAGCCCCATTTATAATTTAATATATTGTTAAGAAAATCAAGACTGTTTTAAAATCCCAGCGTTCGGCGGTCAACGTTCATCGCCATCCGTCCTTTCTGCTCGCGCCTTCCTTCTGTCCTTCTTTTCGTCGTCTTCCCCTTCGCAGCAGCACCACAACACTGCCCCCCTTCAACACATGAACCTCGCCCCGAGGTATATTCAGTCGGGTTGATAGGGAACCAGCCGATCAAAATGAACTACGTGAACTTTCCGCCTTAGCAGGTGCCGAACCCGGTACACGACGTCGTTTAGTCGCTTGACAACTTCGTAGGGGCCTTCCCAATTTGGCTGAAGTTTCGGGCAGCGACCTTTGGTGCGGCGTGGCTGGTGCAGCCACACTTTGTCCCCAGGCTGGAGTATGCGACCCGAGCAGCTTCGGTTGTAGCGGGTTCTTGCACTTTCACTGCTCAGGTGCAGATGTCTTCGCGCAAAATCGTGCACACAGTTCAGTTTCGTCCGCAGGTGACGGGAGTAGTCCGAGTAGAGACATCTGCGTGTTGTTTCACGCGATGGAAGCACTGGCGTGCCAAAAGTGATGTCCGCAGGCAGCCTTAGCTCCCGGCCCATTAACAACATCGCCGGCGTGTAGCTTGTCGCAGTATGGATGGCTGAACGGTAAGAAAGCAGAAAGAATGGAATTAGAGTGTCCCAGTTGTTCTGGTGCTCGTCAACGAAGAGCGAAAGGTATTGCTTGAGTGAGCGGTTGAGCCTTTCTACCATGCCATTCGACTGAGGATGTAAGGGCGTGGTTCTCGTCTTCCTCACTCCGAGTGTCTCACACATGCTCTTGAACACTTGCGACTCAAAAGTCCGACCCTGATCAGAATGAATTTCCAGTGGTACCCCGTATCTTGGAACGATGTCTTCCGTCAAGATCCTAGTTACAGTGTCTGCGTCGTACGTTCGTACTGGAAATGCTTCTGGCCATTTGGTAAAGTAGTCAGCAATGACTATGACGAACCGATTTCCCTGTGTCGTTTTCGGTAGTGGACCTACAACATCAATGGCCACTCTTTCAAACGGGACACCGACGTTGTAGGTTACCATTTTCCCTCGGTTTCGTGACGGTGGTCCTTTACGCGACGCACATTGGTCGCACTTTTTGCACCATTCGCGCACATCTCGAGTTGATCCGACCCAATAGAACCTTTCTCGAACTCGTTGTAGGGTCTTGTATATCCCAAGATGTCCGCCAGCAGGGCTGTCATGAAGTTCACGCAAGACGGTGTCAACACGGACTCGAGGTAAAATTAGCTGAAGCGTGCTGTTTCTTCCGTCTTTGCTCTCCCAGCAACGATACAGCAACCCATCCTGTAGAACAAGGGAATCCCATTGTGCCCAGTATGCTTTCACGACGCTATTGTATGGTGCAACCACGTTCCAGTTGGGTACTTCTCCCACCCGCTTCCACTGGAGAATAGGTTGCAAATTGCTGTCGTTTCCTTGAAGCACCCGGAGAACATCTGCTGTCCAGTTTGTCGGGTCTTGGTCATCTTGCTGGTGTTCTACCATCGCAGGGCACGTAGTCGTTTGGGAAGACGACAACGGTTGGCAGTCTAATGGAAGGCGCTGCTCGCTCTTCAGGCATGGGCGACAGTTGGCAGACAAGCAAGGTCGCCGCGAAAGTGCGTCGGCGTTGGCATGTCCTTTGCCGGGTCTATGCTCAATCCTGAACTCGTACTGTGCCAGTCGCTCTAACCACCTAGCTACTTGGCCTTCCGGGTTTTTGAAGTTTAAAAGCCAAGTGAGGGATGCATGATCAGTCCTTAAGAGGAACTGTGTGCCGTACAAGTAATGGTGGAAATGGGTCACGGCTTTTACAACTGCCAAGAGTTCCCTTCTCGTAACGCAGTAGTTCTGTTCTGCCCTTGTCAGAACTTTGCTATAGTAAGCAATTACTTTTTCGGAGCCATCTTGAATCTGGGACAACACAGCACCCAAACCGACGTTACTCGCGTCGGTGTCGAGGACGAATTCGCAGTCTGGTCGGGGAAATCCAAGAACTGGAGGGGCGCTAAGGGCATTCTTGAGTGTGATGAAAGAATCTTGTGCGTGTACACTCCATTCGAACGCCGTATTCTGTTCTGATAAAGCGTACAGCGGTTTGGCAATTGTGGCGAAACCTTTTACGAATCGCCGGTAGTATGTGCACAGGCCAAGGAAGCTTTTAACGTCGCGCTGATTTTGAGGTTGAGGCCAGTTTCTGACGCAGTCTGTTTTCTCAGGGTCCGTCTCCATTCCTTTTTCAGAGACGATGTGGCCCAGATAATGCACTCTCTTTTGAAACAGAACGCATTTCTTGGCATTTAGCTTCAAGTTTGCCTTTCTCAGGCGGTCAAATACGAATGACAAATGACAAAGTGCTGCCTGGAAGGTTTTGCCATGCACAAGTATATCATCCAGATACACCAAGCAAACGTCGAGCGGCAGGCCCTTTAGGACCTGGTCCATGAGGCGCTCAAACGTAGCAGGGGCATTACAAAGACCAAATGGCATTACTTTGAATTGCCACAAACCATCTCCAGTAGAGAATGCAGTCTTCTCGCGGTCTCTTGGGTCCATTTCAACTTGCCAGTATCCGCTCCTGAGGTCTAATGTGGAAAACCAGGAAGACCCCGCAATCGCGTCGAATGTGTCATCAATCCTAGGGAGTGGATAGGAGTCCTTCTTGGTGACATCGTTCAATCGTCGGTAGTCAACGCAGAACCTTGTGCTGCCATCTTTCTTTTTACCAAAACGACCGGCGACACCCATGGGCTCGATGAAGGCTCAATAACATCTTGTTGTTGCATATCTTGGATCATCTGGCCAACTTCGTTACGTTTTGCCAACGGAATTCGCCGCGGCTGTTGCTTAATCGGAGTTGCATTTCCTGTATCGATCCGGTGTTGAGCAGCACCTGTCCGTCCGGTCTCCAAAGAAGAAGCAAACACATCTCTGTATTCGTTGAGTAAACTCAGGAGATGTGCTTGTTGTGCTTGATCAAGGTGGCATTTTGAGCGGTCTGCTAGATCCAGCAAGGAAGCCGGCAATTCCTCTTGTGTCATATGGACAAGATCCTTTCGTGGGGAGTAAAGCTCACAGCACGGGACCACTTTGCAATGCGACATCCCTTCTTTAGGTGGATAGGTTTATCCGTTAGGTTGGCAATGCGGAGAGGAACCTTTTGTTGCCGAAATCTATTAGCGTTCTTGCTATAATAATTCCTGGAACAGTATCGCACGTGGCGTCTCCTTCAGCGACCACAATACCATCCGAGCAGTTATTGCCGTCCGTCACCCAGATAACGTTTTCGCTTAGTGGAGAAATCAAGGTGGACTTGGAGCATAGAAGGAATCCCCCGCCGTTGTCTAAAATTGCACGTTGGCTGTACAAGATGACGTGTTCGTCACTTACGTCCAATGTGTGGCTCTTGAGGTCCAACGAACAACCATTCGCCTTTAGAAAATCAAGTCCAAGGATGCATTCCTCAAATATTCCAGCCACAAAGGCCACTTGCACAAACTTTTGCGTGCCAAAAAGAAACGTAAGTTCGCATGACGCCATGATTGGTGCTGTCTCTCCTGTGACAGTGCGCAGCGAGCACCCAGAAAGGCGTTTGTATGATGTTATGGGCGTCTTTATTCGTTCAAATACATCTGTTCTTACGATTGTGGCGTTGGCTCCGGTGTCAACAAGCATCTTACATGGTACACCTTGTATTTCCCCTTCCACAAACAGCCCGTCTTTGTCAGCTCGTAACTTCTGAACTTGCAGCGTTGGGACCGGCTCTATCTTTTCGTTCTCAGCCGAGATTTGGCCGGTAAGCTCGGCTGGAATTAGTTTTCCGGAGTGGAATTGCCATTTTCTCCTTTACTACGCCAGCTGCAATATCTCTCGATGTGACCTTTTTGCCCGCAGCGCCAGCATGTTGGAGATGACCTCTGATGCGGTGGCATCCCTGTTGTTTCGTGAGAAGTTTGCCGATCCGTGTTGAGAAGCGGCACAGCATGTGAAGCAGACGACGTGCCTGGCTGATAACCACGTGGCACTGTGACCCGCCGGGTGGCTCTTACTGCCCTCGTCGTTGCCTCCACCTCCATAGCTCGTGCAACAGCGTCACGCATGCAGGCAGGTGACGAAAGGCGGACAAACTGTTGTACTTCAGTGTCTCCGATTGCGTCTAAAAAGTGTCCCACAGCCACAGAATCCAGTGTCGCAGTTGTGCAGCCTTGATACGAGAGTCGCGTAAGCCTCTCGATGTCGATGGCCAGTTCAGACAATGATTCATTTCGTCCTTGTATCCGCGTTCGGAGAGTGGCGTGGTAGAGTCGCTCGAGGTGCTTCTCACCGAAGCGCCCTTCGAGTGCTTCCTTGAGCGCCTTGTAGTCCCGCTGGTTGCCAGGAGGAAGGTTCTGAAGCAGCTCCAAAGCTGGTCCTCGGAGTGTAGATGCCAGGAACGCTCCTCGCGATGCGGTAGTCCAACCGTTTAAGTCCGCGACTAGATCAAAATGCACTTGAAAGGCATTCCAGGGGCTGCGTCCATCATAGGTGTCCAGCTTGACAATCATCTTCTGCGAAGCCAAAGCCTGCACGTCGTTAGCATCCCCCGAAGGTAGCCTCTGTGGTCTGTTATCATTTACGGTTTCCTCTGGGGCTTGCAAGGAGAGATCTGCGGCGCTAGCAGTGCCGCCTTCGCTCGTTCCTTCAGTAGTCTCGCCGGACAGCGATGTAGGGTGCAACGCTCCTCGAGGCCCCGTGGACTGGCGTGATGACCCTGTCCCAGGATGATGCTGGAGTTGCGCAGAAACCTCCCGACGTAGCTCTGCTAAAGCTCGCCGATCTTCGTCTCGGTGACGACTCTGCTCCTCTCGCAAGCTGGCCAACGAAGCTTGTAGCGCACCGATCGCTCTCATGACCAGGTCAGGCTGAGAGGCGTTGGGATCTTCCATAATCCCACTTCTGACACCAATTGTTAAGAAAATCAAGACTGTTTTAAAATCCCAGCGTTCGGCGGTCAACGTTCATCGCCATCCGTCCTTTCTGCTCGCGCCTTCCTTCTGTCCTTCTTTTCGTCGTCTTCCCCTTCGCAGCAGCGCCACAACAATATGTTTTCCAAAATATTGAGTTCTTTTGCCATGTTACTCTTCCTCACGTGATGATTTTTTTTTTTTTACAGCGGAGTTGTTAAGGGCTAGTTTCACCAGTATCGTGTCCGTCAGCCAAGAAATGATGAAACGAAACTCTGGACAGCCACCGCCATCTATAAGCGACGGCGGCAAGCAGACAACCGGCTTGCCGGTTGTCTGGTTGCTGCCGTTATTCATAGATGTCGCAACATTTCCAGCCTTTCCACTCTGGCTTGCCGACTTGCGGCCGGCCATTGCTTCATTTCCCGCCATACTGCAGCTTCGCTGGTCTTCCTTCTTCACCAAAGTGGAAAGGCAAACAATTTTCTTTTCATTTTTAGAACTGATCAAGTTTACACAAAGTCTCTCGTCCCTCTTTCCTCTTTCCTGTTTTCTTTTTGTTAGGTTTTCACCTCTTCTGTCTTCTCCTTGTAACTGTCTGTTCCACGTAAGTAGGCGACATTACGCTACCGTGATTCAAATATCACTGAAAAAATAAAAACGGAAGAAAGGAGTTTGGGCTGTCCTGTCATAACGGGTGAGCGTCGTCCTGCCTTCGATGATTCTTCTGCGCCTCGTGAGACTCGAGCTTGCACGCGGGCAACAAGTTCCGCCCATTGGTGAAATTCTCTGAGTATAAGCGGCTCTGTAGGAAGGTAAACAGAAGCGTCTCTTGCGAGCTTCTCACAGCGAATAGATCGTCTTTGTTTTTGTGGGCAGCGCCGTTTTGAATACCGGTGGCCCTGGAGCACGTCAGGTTCTGCGGTCGCGCTGGATTAGGGCAGGAGCTGTCCTTTGTCATCTGTCATTGCCGTGCGAAAGTGACGGTGTCCGATGAAATACATGTTTATGAACGCCATCCGGGTCTTTCTCCCATTTGACCTGACCCATCAAAAGAGAACAAAACGTGACGGCCTTTTTCCACTTCTCTCCCGATATATTTCGGTAAAACAACCGATTATTGTTAACTGACGGTCAACGTCCGGCAGGTTTGTAATTGCACGTGCTTGCTACGCGGGCAGAAGAACATTACAGCCGCTAGGGTGCCTCGTTTCTGATTTTATGTAAATTTCCCACAACTTTACCTTTGCAAAAGTTCGTCAAAGCGTTGGATATCATAAACAACTCGTGGAAGAGTATTTTTGCAAATTTACCCATACACCAAGGATAATGTTCGAAACGTAGTTAGGTACTCAAAATGCACGCGCTCCTCTTAGTGGTATAAAATCTTCGAAGTAACTTACCAAGATAAGGTGTTGACGAACGCTCGCTTAAAGTTCCATTTGTTTTCGGACGTCTGCTTTAGAACAGTTTCTCGTGCAGAAGCCAGCGTGTGCAACGCGTGTTACCACGCGTTGCACACGTGGTTCTTGGGTTATTAGGAAGACGTCAATAGATCTTTTGCCGAGTAACCCAAGCATCAAAAAGAATACCGGCAACGTAGGTACACGCGCTGCACGTGCAGACACCTGCAGCCACACAAAAAAAAAACAGCACTTGGGACGCATGTTTTACAAACGCTTTATTTTGGTTTTTATTTCGAATCTTTTTCTAAGGGAAGCGAGCGCGTGCAGCGCGTGTACCTACGTTCCCAGCATTCTTTGATGCTTGGGTAATTTAGCGAACGGTCTCTTCAAATAAAACTCCTAAATGTATACCTTTTGTAATATTTCCCATGCATCAGAGAGCCTCCTGTGAGCGTAGCTACGCGCGCTGCAGGTGATGGTGTCTAGCAGCAGTAACTGTTCTAATGCAAAAACTTGATACAAATGACACTTTACACGTGCGTTTACCAAGGCTTTACATTGGTTATTTACTTCGAATCACTCATACTGATCAGGCTACCGCTTGCAGCGCGTGTACAAATGTTCGCCGCATTAACCTCAGTGCCGGGGGTGTTTTGGCAAAATGCCTATTCCTACACTCGATATTGTTATTAGAAGGATGAGAACGAGAGGGAGCCTTTTGTGATTCCCAGCTTCCAGCACGCGCAGGTTGCCGTCCACCGCGCAATGACCGCACGGGCACACTCAAAGCTCAGACGACAAAGGATAATCGAAGCTATCGTCACTAACTGGGTGAGAACGGCATAAACTCCCTTCCGAACGCCGGGCCTTCGGGACGTACTCTTTGCCTTCCGCCGTGCTTTGGTTGCGCATGCGCGCTTGGAGCTCGCGAGGCGTCCAATCGTTATCGAAGGCGGGAAGCTCGAACCGGAAGCGAGACAACTGAAACGCCTCCCTGCCGTTCTAACCCTGTCAGTGATAATAACAACTTTTCTGGATTGTTAAACGCGAGAAAGAAAGAAAAAAATAGGCCAATTTCGAACACCAACCTTTTTGTTTCGTTTGGCCGGGCCCGACTAACGACCGTACGATGGTGAACGCAACAGCGCAGAGACCAGAGAGACGCTCCGTGCTTCGATCGCGTCTCGTTTGGTCAATGCCCGGAACTTGGCAGATCCCCAAAGCGAATCTGTAAACAAACCGTTTTCTATTTGAATTTCCCCTCTCCGAGTGAGCGGTATGGAATCGATTGGTGGCCAGCCGGCGGTACCACGACGCCGGACCGCACAGTGCAATGAGCGACGGACCGTAGAAAATAATCGGGCATCCTTCGTTTGTGCTCACGCCGCTTGTTGTCGCAAGTTATGCGGAGAGCACAGGGCAGAGCTCTGATTGGAATGACTACTTGGGTAGACGGAGAGGCTGGCTTCCTTTCGCTCTACCCTCTGTCTACCTCCAATCAGAGAGAAGAAGAGCATCGTCCGCTACTCGCGCAGTGACTCGTGCTCCAACGCCAGACGCGGCGTTCGAACAATGGCTAGAGACGAAGTCAGCTAGCCTTTGCATCTTCTCACTGTTTTTCCAATCGAAACTCGGATCTCTTGCTCTCCCTCAGTTCCTATACGTATAAGGAAAGTACTCAAAACTTGGATTCCTGTATGTTACGTTAAAAACCGGTTTCCGTAAACAAACAAAAATGAAAGCCGTTTACAACTCCCTGTAGCGCCGAATTAGAACGCAGCTCTTGAGGAGGAGGAGGTGAAGGTACGGAGGGGGACTATGCCCCTCCTCCTCTCCTGCTTGCCTCCCATTTAGGGGAAAATTTTCCGCTAACTTAAGCAGGTAAAATTTTCCGCTAGATTTAGCAAGAAAATTTTTCCGCTAAAATTTAGTTGGAAAATTTTCTTGCTAAATCTAGCGGAAATTATTACCTGCTAAAGTTAGCGGAAAATTTTCCCCTAAATGGGAGGCAAGCAGGAGAGGAGGAGGGGTATAGTCCCCTCCCCTCTCCTGCTTGAAAATTTAGCGGGGAAATTTTTCCGCTAAATTTAGCGGGGAAATTTACCCATCATGCACCGCGCGGTTACGCCGACGCGGACGCCGCTCGCCGGAAACGGGCGCCTAAGAGCTGCGCTCTAAAAAAAAGAAAGAAATATGCCTTGGCCCCCCACCATGCCGTATATATATATATATATATATATATATATATATATATATATATATATATATATATAGATACTATATATATATAAGGAGGTATATATTATACACTTGTGAGTGTTATGTAAGTAAATATTCTTTTATATTGTCTCCTTTTTGTTAGTTTCCGGAAGGAAGAATGCGTACTGAGGAACTTTTGGTTGTAAAGAACGACGCCGACGACGTGCAGAAAGAGCGATATCGACACTGTCCACTCTCCCGCGGAGGGAACGATCCCAAGAGGCCCGAGGCGTGCGGTGTGCGCGCCATGAAAGCTCATAGCTAAGTCGACGTCGCACGTGCGAAGAACGTCGCTGATTGCGTTGGCCGGAGGGATTGCCGGCCAAGCAACGCCGCGCCGGACAGCGGCCGCACAAATTCAATTGGTGGCGCCGGCAAAGCTCCCCTGGTACGGAGAGCGCTTCGTCGGCCCGGCCACTTTTCCCCAAGGCCAGCGAGTCTCCCCGTCGGTTTCGTTGCGTTACTATAGTCCGTTCACCGCTAAGCCGACAGCTGCGCGCTCGTTAAACCGCGAAAGACCCTCTGCAGAAGACACTGTCCTTGTGTGGCGGACAGACAAAAACTGGCTGCAGACATGTTCGAAGCATGCACGGAGCCTTCGACCATGCTTGAGGCATGTCTGCAGACAATTCTGTCATCGTGTCTGCAGCGAACGCCGTGTCTTTCGTACGGTGTACGGGCAGTGAGAGTGCGGCTCTAGACAATGTGAACCGTCCTTCTCGCAACACATGATGAGGCTCTCCGCCGATTAATCCGCGCATACTCGCCAACACCGCCTTTTCTCGGCGTCACCTATTAACGCGATAGCGTTAAGGAGCTCGTGTCGCAGAAAATCCGGCATCGGCGTTGGTACGACCGGAAAATCCGGATTAGTCGATAGGGTTATGACGTCACAGTCACATAGCGGAAATATTTCCCGCCAAATTTAGCGGGTCGAAAGGTTCATGACATCACAGCCACGTGTAACGTCACGTGTGACGTCACCCCACGTAACCTCGTGCGGGAATTTCAAAGAACGCAAAACGCTCACGTGTGACGTCATGTAAAACGTGATGTCACACGTGACAAGTGACGCTGCCGACTAGGCCACGCACACATATTTGCACGGCTCGGGAACGAGCGCGGGTTTATATGAAAGGGCTTTGCGAACGGGGCCTGATAATGCTATCGCGTTCCACTCTTAAAGGCGAAGCTTGAGCACCCTCCAAATTTCTTTGTGCTACGTTGTCGAGGTTAGCGTGGCTTCCGAAGTGCTGTAGCCAAGCAATGCCCCGACGAGAGCGTACGGGACTTTGTCTTGCGTCTCATTCGCATGCGCTCGCGCAACTAAATCTTTGACAGAGTTGCAGCGCTGTGGAAGCTGACGCTGGACTTGACAATGCAGCACGAAATAGTCGACGCCGAGTCTAGAATCATCGAGGACCGTGCACTAGCGACTTGACGTCATCAGAGTGATGTCAAAGCGCAGACACAAGCATTGGACACGAGTTCTGCGCCAGCGTTCGCGGCTGGCACAGCTCTCGGGTGTTAGAAATAGCTTCCTAATGAATGAGCGAACTAATGAACCAATCTCGCCTCTTTTATTGTGGCTCCCCCATGTCCAAACTGTACCTCAGAGCGTAACGCAAGTTTCCTTAAAAAAATGAAAAATCTAGACTCTCTACACAAGACGTCCTGTATGTAAACCCGGTGCGTTTTAATACAAAACTACTCTACGTCTGCACACATTGTTTATAAACAAGGACTTCTGCACAAAGGAGAGCTGGCAGTGCTTAGAAAACCGTTTTGCGTAAAGCATAACATCTACCCATGCTGACTACCATCTATACGTCTTAATGCACTGAATTGGGTGGCGGCTTGCACCCCGTGGCCATGATTTTTATGTTGTGTTGTAAATAAAACCCCATTCTCTTCATATGAAGCAAAATAAACGTGAATTCATGTCCGGCTGCTTGTCGGAAAACATTCCGGCAAGATAAAATGCTATAATAAATAAAATTATGAGCATAATGATCGATACCAGCAAAAAAAAAAAGTGGTAAAACAGAGATTGCTACAGACGCATCATTCTGGCACATCTTGCAAGCACATCAAGTACAAACATGTGCTTCAGACAAAATCTCGTGCATATATAGTATAGCAGAATCCTTCAAAGCTAGGACGTTGAGCGGTCAGTGTCCATACTTCCAAACTTCTCTGCAACACAAGACTTTGTTGATCGACGCACAGTTGCCGCGGCACTTTCCCGTGATCCGCGAAAATCTTCTCCCAAACTTCTACCTCGTCTCAACTCCTCCGACCGTTCGATATCAAATCCTCCGGACTCATCGAAAACCTATCCAGGTGGCTGGTTGGCTGCACCGGCTTTGCGGAGTCTGCGTTTCCAAACTTTTTGCGAGGTTTAGAATTTCTGGGAAAATCTAGGTCAAGCCAAGTCAAGCCGCTCCCAGATTGGCTTGACTCAAGTTCTGGAGCCAGGACAAGCAGGGCTTCTGAGACGAACAGATATCCCGTCTCAGAGGGAGGTATCTCTATAGATACTTTCGATGGACCTACCATCAATCCTGTTCAAGCCCAGCCAACTAAGCTTGTCTCTGCTCACGCCTCATAGAATGGGGTTTTGTAAATCTGTATAAAGTGAAATCGGTTATAGTACATCACCTTGTCCCAAAGAAATTGTGACGTTTTGTACTGTACACGAAGCGAGGCTGTCCGCAAAAACTGAACCACTATTTTCTTCACAAGATGTGCACCAATGCGTGGCTTTGACTTCACGCCGCTGTGGCGGCTCTGCAGTCAGCTCGGCGCATGCGCAAACTTTTAACTTCACGCATAACGGACGTCGATCGACTTTTGTTAGAATATTTTCTAGGATACATCGTAACGTTTTACGTATACCGCAACAATATATTGATACGGCAGTGCGCGCGCTGAGCTCTCTCGGATCTGCATCGAACGGTCACCGTGGACGCACCATCTTAATCAAACTTCATTCATTGTATTAAACCCATCCATCCATCCAGAGCCTTACAGGTTGGTGGAGGTCAGTGGTTTCCTACACCTCGCCACCCCCAAACCTGGAGCTACGCAGTGGACAGACCACCCAACGCCCGCCCATGGCTAATCAAGAAGGTAATACAACCGGAACCCGCTCTGCACCCGCTGTGACTATAAAACATCGACAGCGAGACCCTCAGATATTCACCGGCTCTCCTGACTCAGACGTGGATGACTGGCTGAAGAACTACGAGCGCGTCAGTCACCACAACGGATGGGACGACTCCTTCAAGCTCGCCAATGTGGTCTTCTTTCTCAAAGACACATCGCTCCGATGGTTTGACAACCACGAAGAAACCATCAATTCTTGGGACGGCTTCAAAACGGCTTTTGCGGACGCTTTTGGTCAACCCGAGCACCGCAAAGAGAAGGCTCGAGACCAACTACAACACAGATACCAGTCCACAGCAGAATCGTCAACCGCCTACATCGAAGATGTCCTCCGACTTTGTCGCCGAGTCGACCCCGAGATGAGCGAAGATGACAAGATCCGCCACCTATTCAAAGGGCTCTCACAGGAATTATTTTCCATCGTAGCCCCCAAATCTCCGCCGACCGTGGCTCAACTAGTATCTGAATGTCGGAAGTACGAAGAGCTCGACAGCGC
This sequence comes from Ixodes ricinus, assembly GCA_037355805.1. NCBI lineage: Eukaryota > Metazoa > Arthropoda > Arachnida > Ixodida > Ixodidae > Ixodes > Ixodes ricinus. The sequence goes on along the minus strand of JAZHYW010060768.1, from coordinate 23,073 downwards.
GCGAATACTCAAGAGGCCATTCGAACGCCTTCCTGAGGTGTCTCTTGCTTCGCACACCGACACAAACCTCTCGAACCTGATACGTACAATCATCCGCGAAGAACTAAGATATTTTCTTGGGCAGCAGCGCACACCTTTGCCTGCATCCCAGCCATCCGGTGAGCGCCATGGCATCAAATCAGCTATCCGAGATGAACTTCGCTCTGCTTTAGAGCCCCTGACGCACAACACTCCCCCTATGCTCCCGCCGCACACCCGCCAACACCCCTGTGCGCATACCAGCAACTTGCACCTTCCTATGCAGCACGACCGCGACAATCTCCTCAAACACGCCGTCACAGCCGATGTCTGGAGGACCCATGACAACCGACCAATATGTTTTTATTGCCACGTTCCCGGACACGTCCTCCGCTATTGTCGGCGCCGATTAAATGATACAAGCCCCCATCCATGCCCCCTTCTCGAGACCACAACACGTTCGAAGACCACCATCCTTCTTATGATTACCGGCAAGTTGATAACTCGTCTTTTCGCCGCTTCTCACGACCCTACGCCGATAACACTAACACCGGAATCGTCTCTCATGACCGCTCAACCAGCCCCGTCGCGCAACCTTCACCCCGGCGTGGTCGCTCACCGTCGCCCTACCCTCGTCGTCGCCGCTCTATTTCCCCATTCAGTGATCCCATCCCTTCGACGTCTCAACAGTCAAACTAAAAACCGCAGCCTGCATCGACAGTGGAGGTCAGGCTGCATCTCAACAATATGCGAAAAACCCTCCTTCTGCGGGACCAACAAATTTGAATGTGGAAATAGGACATCAAAACTTTCTTGCTTTAGTCGACACTGGCGCAGCAAAGTCGTGCATTCCCGAGAACGTCCGTCGACGCTTGCGAAAAGTGCTCACGCCCCCATCTGAGGGACCACCTGCTCCGCATGGGTAATGGTGATTTGGTGCGCCCTCTCGGATACTGTACAGCGCACTTAAGGCTTGGTGACAACCAATACATTGTCATGTTCACTGTACTTACCACCTGCATCGCTGACGTCATTCTTGGTTGGGATTTTCTTTCTTCAACCGCCGCCTTCATTGACTGTGCAAATCGTGAAATTCATCTAAATTCTTCAGTCGACACCCGGGAACGTATTGAGACCCCACTTACCGTCCTTCATATAGACCATGACCTGTTGCTACCACCTCACTCGGCCGTTGCTGCCACTCTCATTGTTCCGAACTCAGTCAATGAAACCTTCGGACTCATCGAACCTATTCATGCTACGTTCACGAAGAAAGGAATCGTCATACCTTATTCTCTTGCCTCCATCGCAGGAGATAAATGTAACATCTGGATCACCAACACTTCAGTCCAGTCGCAGGTACTTCCTCGAGGCAGTCGCATCGCCACACTCCAGATGCATATTGAGGAAAGTTTCGCTACACTTGTCCCCACTGCTGCAAATACCAAGCCCCTCACCGACAATAACTTCACCGAACACAGACAGAAGATGATAGACGCAGCTCTCCTCCCAGACCAACTTCAGAAAATGGACTCTCTACTCCACTCTTACGAAGACATTTTCGACTTCAGCGCCCAAACGTTAGCCCGAACGAAGCTGGTCGAACATAACATTGATACCGGTAACTCACACCCAATTCGAAGCCGACCGTACCGAACCTCTGCCGCGGAACGTCGAATAATTAAACAACAAATTGATGACATACTAGAAAAAGGAGTGATCGAGCCTTCTTCCAGTCCTTGGTCGTCCCCCGTCGTCCTTGTTCGAAAGAAAGATGGCACCTGGCGCTTCTGTGTGGACTATCGCCGCCTCAACAAAGTCACGGAAAAAGACGTCTACCCCCTGCCAAGAATTGACGATACACTCGACACGCTACAAGGCTCGTCCTACTTCTCATCAATGGACCTTCGAAGCGGTTACTGGCAAGTTCCTCTTGCCCCTAGTGACAAACCTAAGACCACCTTTATAACGTATGATGGCCTTTACCATTTTAACGTTATGCCTTTCGGGCTTTGCAATGCGCCTGCCACATTTGAGCGCATGATGGACGCTCTACTTCGTGGCTTATCTTGGAATATTTGTATCTGTTATCTCGACAATATTGTGGTCTTTTCTCCAACATTTGAGGAACACATCTCACGACTCCGCACAGTTCTTGAATGCATTCGGACTGCTGGACTCCAATTGAACAGCAAAAAGTGCATTTTCGGCGCCCAGGAAATCAAAGTGCTCGGCCATCTAGTCAGTGCCGACGGAGTACGCCCAGATCCTGAGAAGATACGGGCCGTATCAGAATTCCCTGTTCCACAAAACGTCAAACATGTGCGGACATTTCTAGGATTATGCACCTACTTTCGAAAATTTATTCATCAATTTTCTCGCATTGCTGAACCCTTAAATCAACTGCTACGCAATGGCATCTCTTTTCGATGGGGCCCAGACCAACATACGTCATTTGAACACTTAAAAAATGCGTTGACCACAGCCCCTGTTCTTGGTCACTTCGTCGAACGTCAGGACACCGAAATTCGAACCGACGCTAGTGGAGAGGGAATAGGTGCCGTTCTTGCTCAACATCACAACAACCAGCAACGTGTCATCGCATATGCTAGCCGAACCCTCACGAAAGCCGAACGCAATTTTTCAACAACAGAAAAGGAGTGCCTAGCAGTTATCTGGGCGATTTCCAAATTTCGTCCTTACTTATATGGATCATCCTTTCGTATTGTCACCGACCATCACGCGCTATGCTGGCTTGCCAGCCTAAAAGACCCATCAGGACGCCTTGGCCGCTGGTCCTTGAAACTCCAAGAATACCGCTTTACCGTTGTATATAAATCAGGCAAGCGACACCTCGACGCCGACAGTCTATCTCGGTGTCCTCTCCCCAACAACGCGCCCCTTTCTTATGAGCATCACACAGCAGACATTACGGCAACCCTTCATAATCTCGACATGGCATCAGCGCAGCTCACTGACAACTCTCTCAGGCCACTGATTCATTACTTGCAAGGTTTCACAACATCTTGCCCTCAGTATGTTCACCGACGTGCCCGCCTCTTTTCTCTTCGAAATAACGTTCTCTACAGACGCAACTATGAACCCCAAGGACGACAATGGCTTCTCGTAGTACCCCGTAACCTACAAAAAAACATAATTCAAGCTAACCATGACGATCCCACCGCCGGGCACCTCGGATTTTCTAAAACGTACTTTCGAATTCGTGACAAATTCTTTTGGACAGGCATGCAGCGAACAATTAACAAATATGTGCGAGCATGCCACTTATGCCAAACCAAAAAACGACCCACACAACCGCCTCCCGGACCTCTCCGGCCAATTTCTCCACCCCGCCAACCGTTTCAACGCATTGGAATTGACTTCCTTGGCCCTTTTCCTCAAACAAAAACAAGAAATCGGTGGATAATTGTGGCAGTTGACTACCTAACACGATACGCCGAAACAAAGGCGCTCCCGGCAGCTACAGCCCTTAATGCAGCAGATTTCTTTCTATACAACATTCTTCTAAGACACGGCGCTCCTCAGTCCATTATCACGGACCGAGGAACACCCTTCATGGCGACCCTTCTTCAAGAAGTCTGCCGCCTCGCAAGCACGATTCATCATATAACCACTGCCTACCATCCACAAACGAATGGATTGGCAGAACGATTGAATCACACCCTAGTCGATATGATTTCGATGTACCTTACAGATGACCAGGATAATTGGGACGCTATTCTGCCATACGTAACATATGCCTATAACACCAGCCGGCAGGCTACTACAGGATTTTCACCCTACTATCTTTTATATGCACGGGAACCGATGTCCACCATTGACACGCTGTTGCCGTACATTGATGACACTTCTCTCGACACATACCTCCAAGATGTCCTTTCCCATGCTGAAGAAGTTCGACAGCTCTCACGCATTCGCACCCTGCAATCTCAACAACAACAGATCATTCGTCACGCCGAGCACCACCCTCCCGTCTCCTACAATGTTGGTGACGAGGTTCTTGTCTGGACACCATCTCGTCAAACTGGAAGGTGCGAAAAACTTGAGAAACGCTTCAAGGGCCCATTTCGAATCTCTCGTAAGCTCTCCTCTACGAACTACGAAGTCACACCTGTACATCCACTGCACCACCACCACTCTAAATCAACCGATATCGTCCACATTGCGAGACTCAAACCGTACTACCGCCAAGTCCCATAACATCTGCGGCCGGTGGACCGGCCTTTTCCCCGAGGGAGGTATACTGTCAGGGAGAAAGAAGAAGCGGGGCTGATACGGCAGTGCGCGCGCTGAGCTCTCTCGGATCTGCATCGAACGGTCACCGTGGACGCACCATCTTAATCAAACTTCATTCATTGTATTAAACCCATCCATCCATCCAGAGCCTTACAATACTGGGTGAAACAAGGAGACGGCAGGCATCTTTAAATCGACCGGAAAATTCGGTTTCTTAACCTATCGCGCTACGACTTTGAGCAGCGTTGCCCACAGATGGTGCATTTTTTTTTGTAAAATTTGCAAAGAGCGAACTTACCTGAGGGAAAAAGTAAAGAAAGAAGAAAAGGCTTAGCTCCTATGGAAACGTAGCGACGCCACCGGTCTGCAAACAACACGGCGCCGTTTCGCACGGGAGACAAGAGATGGCGCAAGCGATCGCGACGCCAACTGCCGCCAACGAACAGGCAGACGACGCCGAGAGCCGTCGTGCTTAGCAGACAAGGAGCTGCAGTTCCTTGCAACCGGCGGAATCTTCCTATACCTCCCATTGGGACTCCAATTGCAGACGGCAGCGCTAAATCTCCCCTAACGGGCGTTGGGTTTCTCCAAAAACAATAAGAAATAAACAAAACAATACGCGCGCCGTCGTCATGGCAACCGCTTGGTTATGGGAGAGGGTGTGAGAAGTGTTGTCCCTCCTCTCCCTCTCTCTCACCCTCGGCGACAAGAGGATGCGAGTTCGTTCGGAGTTCGGAGCAGCCTCCGAACTCCGAACGAATTTGCATCCTATTGTCGCTGATGTTGAGAGAAGAGGGAACTGCTCCCATTGCCGCCGTCTCGTTCTTCTACAAAACAAAGTAATAGCAATATATTTTTTATTAAAAAGTGTGTTTACCTTTTTCTGCGAATGTCCGACGCTTCCGAAACGATTGCACTTGACTTTGCGTCGCTCGATTGAGATCGGCTCGGCAACAGTGCATGTTCAGTGACAGCCACTTCTCATTAGATCGTCAATCAATGAATGCAAAGTGCGCCCAGCCGCTGGTGTTTCGCGGCTTAAGATGGGCGCACATCGCCAGTCTGAGCACAAGTCCAAACTTCTTTTGCAAGTTCTCTTTTTATTAGGTACGTTCTTTATACAGAAAAAAACGTTCACTTCACGGTACAACAAAGTAACAAAATCTACACGAAACTACTATTGAAGTATTCACAGCAATGACACATTTAACTTTGCAGTATTTAGCGACAATAGTGATTCGATCGCCACGGTCTTTCGCAGGTTCCTTCTGCAGCGCGAGCTGCTCCACGCACGTGCTACCAAGCTGCGGTGCTCTAACACCGATCCCCCACACCTCTCATCTTAACATAAATGCCCTGTCCCTTCTGGCCTTCTACAATAACTCTACCATAATGAAACATGCACAAGCAAGTTTTCGGCAATCCGAAACTGTATAACCAAAAGCAGCAGCCCGTCTTTACCTTTCGTCACTCGGGAACCCAAAGAACTTGGCAGAGCTGTTGCCACCGGAATTAGAGCACCACTGAGTTGAGCAATAGACAAGGTTCCGTTTGTTGGGCGTACTGGTAGACGAAATAATCCGATAACCAAGAGGTCAACGCCACTGTTCGCTGCCGCAAACGAAATCCACCACCGCACCGCTGGCAAAGGCGCCGTCGAGCAGCCGACGCAGCCGCAGCCGCGAGCGCGGCAGCCGGCGCGGAACTGTTCTCAACGGTCAAAATACAAAAAGCAACCGACCAATGAGAACAAAGTATGAGGGCGAAACTTTAGCTAACCAAAATATTTGTTTCTCCTTACCAGGATAATTTTTGAAATCTGTAAGCAGCAACAATAATATGTATCTCATCCTATTAAATAAATTTTCCGGCGTAAACCGGAAGTTTTTAATAGATTACCAACGGATAAGAGATGGCGCTGAATTAGCAAACCGGAAGTCGCTCGAAGTTTCCGCCGGTTGTTCCTTGTTGTTACCGCGCCTGTTTTTGTTTCTGCGACTCTCGCCGCCTGCGGAACGCGAGCCGCTTTTGAGTCGAAAAGATTGTCTGCTAAAAACGCCGGCTCTCGGTGCCGTATGCTCGTTCGTTGGCGGCGTTCGTTGCGCCATCTCTTGTCTCCCGTGCGAAACGGCGCCGTGTTGTTTGAAGACCGGTGGCGTCGCTGCGTTTCCATAGGAGCTAAGCCTTTTTCTTTCTTTGTGTTTTCCTCAAGTAAGTTCGTTCTTTGCAAATTTTACAAAAAAAATGCACCATCTGTGGGCAACGCTGCACAAAATCGTAGCGCGATAGGTTAAGAAACCGAATTTTCCGGTCGATTTAAAGAGCCTGCCGTCCCCTTGTTTCACCCTGTATTATAAAAATGTGGCATCTTATTCGAACTGCTACACTCGCGCGAGAAAAAGAAAAAGAGAAAACAAAAATGAAGCCGTAAAATGCCCCAAAGACCTTGAAACATGTCTGATTCATAATACAGGGTGAAACAAGGAGACGGCAGGCTCTTAAATCGACCGGAAAATTCGGTTTCTAACCTACGCGCTACGACTTTGTGCAGCGTTGCCTACAGATGGTGCATTTTTTTTGTAAAATTTGCAAAGAACGAACTTACCTGGAGGAAAAAGTAAAGAAAGAAAAAGGCTTAGCTTCTATGGAAACGCAGCGACGCCACCGGTCTGCAAACAACACGGCGCCGTTTCGCACGGGAGACAAGAGATGGCGCAAGCGGTCGCGACGCCAACTGCCGCCAACGAACGAGCAGACGACGCCGAGAGCCATCAGCGTTTAGCAGACAAGGAACTGCAGTTCCTTGTTGTTACCGCGCCTGTTTTTGTTTCTGCGACTGTCGCCGCCTGCGGAACGCGAGCCGCTTTTGAGTCGAAAGGATCGTCTGCTAAAGTGCCGGCTCTCGGCGCCGTATGCTCGTTCGTTGGCGGCGTTCGTTGCGCCATCTCTTGTCTCCCGTGCGAAACGGCGCCGTGTTGTTTGAAGACCGGTGGCGTCGCTGCGTTTCCATAGGAGCTAAGCCTTTTTCTTTCTTTACTTTTTCCTCAGGTAAATTCGTTCTTTGCAAATTTTACGAAAAAAATGCACCATCTGTGGGCAACGCTGCACAAAATCGTAGCGCGATAGGTTAAGAAACCGAATTTTCCGGTCGATTTAAAGAGCCTGCCGTCTCCTTGTTTCACCCGGTATGTTTAAAACAGACTCTCCTTGCTCGCCGTAAGCTTCAGACAGATCTTTTTTTCTTCAAACTAGATCAAGCCCTACGACGTCAGGACATCACTGGAGATCCCTAAGCATTAATGAAGGCGAACTGAAAGGGTCACCGCTTAGTGTTGTGTCTCTTACTTTCTGTCCCCGTCTTGAGGTGGTTATTGCCAAAAGGAACTATGCACCAACTTGCCCATCTATCACTGCTAATAGGGTCAGATACTCGAGAGTGTCTGAACTAACTAAAAAGAGATGCAAACATATGAGCCTGGGACTTTGATGTTTAACACATGTCGGAGACTTCGAAGAGTTCGCTCAGATATCTTTCTTCGAGCAAGGAAGCAGCGTCTGTTAAAGCTTCGTCCACTGAGTCTGAAGGCAAACCGTTGGGTAGCCTGGCTGCACTGCAAGAACCCTGGTTAGGTAGCGGTGCGACGAAATTAAATTAGCTATTAGGCCTTCATTTTATCCACACCATGTCAAGCCAGGTCAAGACGTGCCTGGACATCTCTTCCTAGCCTTCTATCTAATCAGGACATCCGCGCGTTTTATGCATACCCACAGCCAATCCAGAAGAAACCAGGCGAAGCAAGACCAGACAGGACGTTCATATAATTTGTTTCACCCTAAATCAGAGCGCAGTCAATGCTACAAGCCGACAGGGCCAATCAATCAGTTTCAAAAACGCAAAGTTACGGCGTTCGCAATCCTTCTGCACTCTCAGAAATAGGCGGTAGCTTGCTTCAATATAATACACGCCTTGTCCCCAGCGTTGTAATTAACGCGTTACAAGTAACGACGTTACTGGTAACGCGTTATTTTTTTTACTAACGTGCTAGCGTACTTGTTATAATCCCAAATGACTAACGAGTAGAGTAATGTTTTTATTACTTTGAGGTACCTCCTATCGAATTGCGTAACCCGTTACTCGTTGCTTTTGATTAAAAATGGCCGCCTGATTGTTTGAAAACAAAATTTTGCTTCTGTACACTACGTAAAAGTAGCAAAGAAACCCCAACAAAGCTATGTATAAACGGCGTCATTTCAATCTCCTTCGAAAGACACTTTAAACATTCCCACGACTCGGCCCAAAAGGCGTGAAATTAGGGAGTTTTAGTTGACCGTGTTTCTTCCTCCGCTAACTCTCCGCTACGAAGAAATCACCAGTGCGCCTGCGTGCCGATGGTCTTGGCTGTAGAGGTACGGGTAGCGGAGGGGCTTAGCGGAGGGGAAACACGGTCTACTAAAACTCGCTCTTATCGCTGCGCGGAACCTCTAACTGTCCTTGGTGCAGTTTTGGTATAGAAGCTGTTAAGATCACCGTCGCCGTAGCCTGAAAGAAACACTAACACCTCCCAAATTTTTTTTTCCTTTTTTGTCAGGTGGTTTATTTTGGTGTCGGAATACTACACAATTAATATTTTGCTACAGAGTCGCGTATTTTTTTCATAAATCCAAAAAATGCAACTGCGCGAAACCGAAACCGAAACGGAGAAGTGGAGAGGATAGCGTGAGTGGCGGAAGTCACGTAATTACACCCGACCGTGCGAGTTTTTTTTTTTTTTCTCCTTTTTTTGCACGTAGGCAGACGAAATGCATTCGTTCGCCGTGGTATTCCTTTGCAGTTATGTTTGTTCCGCTCGCTGTTCTGTAATTCAAGATGAAATGTTTTGTACATTTAAGTGTTGGCAATTAGTATTGAGTGCCCGAGTGCCGTGGTGAATTCCCGTGATCAGCTCCGAAAAGAATACACCCAAGATGTTGCGTGAAGAGTTGCCTCACATGTCCTGCATCTGAAAGTGGCATTGTGCGGCAGAGTGCACAAGTTTCCGAAAGATCAACGGGTCGGGATCAATGGCTGGCTGCAATTCCTGTAGAACCATTACGCGAAGCTCGGAAAGCGGACGCTACCCGATTCATATGCTCCTTGCATTTTGTGGAAAGTGATATACATTGATTCCGCAGGTGTCAAAAATGGAATCCATACCATTTTGTTCAGCGACGTATCGTCCACAACAATTTTTTTTCTGTGATAATTGTAAAAAAAGAAATGTAAACATCGCTAAATGCTTAACAAAATGAAAAATAAAAGGTACACCCACACCAGGAATCGAACCCGGCCCCTCTGCGTGTGAAGCTGACGTCTTTCCACTGAGCTACTGAAGGAATTCGATCTTGCGTAGTTACGCAGCGGGTAGACTGTATGTCGGAAGTTTGCTGCCGATTTCCCTTCACTACATGCACTCTCGGTTTGAAGTCGAGCAGCACCACGCATAGGGCACATTCGCACCACGTAAAGTAACCGTACGCGTGCGTATTCAACTCGAAGTACACACTTCGTGCTTGACGTTTCAGCGAGCGATGTCTTCAGCCAGGAGAAGGGACGACGGCTCGGCGACGTCTTCGTGCAATCGGCTTGCTGGTCGGGCGTGTCGTACGGGATGAATATCAGTTCTTTTGATCGGTTCGAAATTTCTCTATCGAAGAAAGACAGAATTCGCCAGTACCGTGGACGACAGTTTTGAAGTAGAGGTCCAACGCCCGTCGTCCGCTGCCATCCGCTAGCGCTAGTCCCACGATACGCGAAACGACGCCATGTTGAGAATTATGCAGTGAACGCGCAGAAAGCTTCCGGTTGTCTGTGCTACCTTTTTTTTCAATCAACGTATTTGCCGCTTTTTTGAAGCCACAAAAAATGGGTTTCATATTTGTTTCTATTTTTAATATTGACTGTGTGCCTCCAATGACCCACGACTTTGATTAAATTTGGTGGTCGCATCGATACCTTAGAAAACGGCCCGTGACCACGGAAAAGAGAGTGAGCGAGACTCGAACCGGCCAGTTCTTGATCGGCGGTTTTCGGGCGGAAAGAAACCAAATTTCGAGCCGCAAATTCTGTTCTGGGTAGTTGGGCTCTCATATGTCACGTACAACTAAAAACCTCGGCGAGCATAAATACCCTGTCAGTGTCCCTTGAAGGAGCAGAGGTCTCGCTGGAAAGAGACATCAGTTCAGAAGGCAAAAGTCTGCCGCCGCTCGAAGGATTTTGCTTCAGCGTCGCAAGCTACTCCCAGCTGGTCACACCCTCTCTTCAAAACAAATAAATTCTCGTTCTGTCAAAGCAGGAAGGATAAACTCAAAGCTTGGAAGCTTAGAGTTAGAGTTTGTTTCTTCACTATCACCGCTACGAATGTAGCAGTGATAGTAATGACTTTCGTATGCTTTGCCCTTACTTTGCTGCTGTAGGAGTGAAAAAAAAGATTTTTGGCCGTGAAAGAGAAACTTAGGGTAAAGAGCTTTATATACGCTCGCCACCTTTTTTGGTCACATATACACGTAAAGATACTACGGGTATGCAGGTAATTATAACCAAAGTATGGCCAGCGCTATACTTCGTTTATAATCACCCATACTAATCTTTGGTTATATTTATCTTTGGTTAAAATTATTCGTTATAATAAGCGATCGGTGTCCTCTTTTCGTTGCTTGTGTAGCCTAACCGGGACCGTGAATAAAATCGGCGTGGCCATGAGATGTGTTGTTTGTGAGCAGTCCGGGTACTGAGCAGTTGTCTCAGTCATTCAACGTCTACCTCGAACCAACAAGGCCTTTTTGGAACGCTTGTTATAAAAGCCATTTTTACTGCCATGTCCCACTCCCTTTTCTTGCAAGATGGAAACGGCCACCGAAGCTCCGTTACCATGGTCCGGGCTAAGTGCTATGTTTGAACTGAGTGGAAACGAAGTCAGACAATTCGCTGTTGAAATGTCTTCTCTGTATGCCGAAACTCAAGCTGCTGAGCACACCCGGAACCAGAGTGTCGAACCGGAACCGAACCGAACCGAAAACCGGAACAGAACCGGTATTTTTAGCCGAACCGGAACTGAACCGAACCGAAATCTTCGCCGCCATCTTGGAACTGAACCGGAACTGAACCGGAAAATAATATAACGGTAACCGGTTCAAAACGGTTCACAGTAATTGTTTTTATTACAAAGTGAGTGTTTGAGAACTAAAAATTGGCAGCTGCATTTCTATGTAGTGATCAAATTGTCATAAACCGAATTGTAAAGTATAAGAAATTGTGGGTTCTCGTGGCGCTTTTGTATTGGCACTACGATTAATCGTGTCACATGGTCACGTGACGTCATGGTTTCAAGACATGCTGTCAAATAATGTCACGTCACGTGGCCCCGTGGCGTAGTTGCATTACTCACCGCGTCCAAGTCGAGTTAAATTCAGAACGTCAATTTCCCCATCTCTTATCTAACGTTTCGTCTGCTTCTTCCTCCTTGGCCCTCTTCTCCCTCGCCCTATAGCTTCTTGAGTTGCAACGGAATATAGATGTATTAGCGTCAGGGTGTCGAACCGGAACCGAACCGAACCGAAAACCGGAACATAACCGTTATTTTTAGCCGAACCGGAACTGAACCGAACCGAAATCTTCGCCGCCATCTTGGAACTGAACCGGAACCGAACCGAAAAAAATATAACGGTAACCGGTTCAAAACGGTTCAAGGTAATTTATTTTTATTTTTTGTTAGTATCACAAAATGAGCATATGGGAATAAAAATTGGAGGCTGTATTTCTATCTATTGATGAAATCCTCATATGCAGAATTGCAACGTATGGTAAATTGTGGGTTTTCGTGGCGCTTTTGTATTGGCACTATGATTAACCATCTGTCACGTTCTCACGTGACGTCATGATGTCAATACATGTTGTCAAGTAATGTCACGTGACCTCGTGACGTCACGTGACTCACTGCGACAACTCGATTTAATTTGAGGGAGTCACTAGATGTATTAACCTTGTTGACAGTGTGGCGTAACAAGACATCACGATTTTGCACCGAGAGTCACGTGACACCATGACGTAAGCGATTTTCATAACCCCTAGTCGAGTGCTCGGGTTCATGACAATCCGCGGCGCCAAACATTTGGGTAACGGCTCATGTACACTTAAATATGATAATAGTCCAACTTTAACAATATCTGAAGCTCAACCTAAGCTTATGCTTTCCTAACCCTAGCCGCCTAGGGCATGACTATGATGAACACCGACAGTATATAATTAGCGTCAGATCACGTGGCCGCTTGTTCAAATTGCGAAGTGAGGAGGGGATCGACAGCTCTCTCTTTCCTTTATTTTTTTCTGCATCTGCTATTGCGCGGAGGGAAAACTAATGGATATTTTTGCAGACTATCAACGTCAGGGGTAACTTCTTAACAGTATTTATTGAAAGTGCAAAAAAAATGTTGCAAGACCAATTTTACATTATTGAGGCACCCAAACATTTTTTGTTGTTGCTGAACTGCATCCGAAAGATGTCCCCGGGAATAGCAGTATTGAAAGGACTAAATGCGACTTAATAATATGACGTTACATAGAACTACATGTGTGTACGGAAGGAATACCAAAAAAAAAAGATTTTAGTGACGACTCTTTTGTATTTCTGAAAGAAGCTATAAAAGGTTTTTATACATCACTAAATTCTACTCAGGATCACTCCCTAACGTTAATAACTGATTCAACTTGGATTTGCTCTTTTTTCTAGGCAATGGCAGTCGCCGAAAACATTAGAGAAATATGAGCATCGTTCACTTTCTCAACTCGGAGCCAGAAGCGGCCACGTGGCCTGGTGCCTGTCTTATGCCGCCAATGTTAGTCATACCCCCGCGCTGCGGTTGGAAAGGAAGAAAACGCGTGCAGAGCTCCAGGCATTGTTAGAGTTCGGCTATTCTCATCACCGCAGTGGTTGGACACGAACCACTACCCAACTTTAAATGGCTGACCAACTACACGCTGTATAAATATCCCCCCCCCCCAATTTTTTGTCCGCCGAGGCGTTGCTTGTTACGAGGCGATGTACAGTGCTCACGCAGTTCTCCTGTCCAATCCATGAACCGCGCTCGACCGTCGTCAGGTGGGTGGTTTTGATCCCACAATTACAACATCAATCTTTGCGAAGCCAAGACTGAAAGAAATAGTCTTCTTTTATCCTCGCAATTTCACCGCAACAAAGAAGCTTCTGAATCAGTGGCGGCCTGTGCGAGTATACTTGGGCCAGTAGGACCAGTACGCCTCGGAAAAGTCATGAACATTCCAGCCCGATATCGTTTAATGAACCCTTTAAACTTCACGGGTGCGAAATAAAAGCAGTGAAGGGTTGCTGTTAACAAGTGACAAATAAAATTGTCGAATTAGCACACACGAACGGAGGAGGCAATTCCTCAGGAATACTATCAGCCTTTTCACTCTGGTGAAGAAGGAAGATCAGCGAAGCTGTGCTATGGTGGGAATGAAGTAATGGCCGGCCGCGAGTCGGCAAGCCAGAGTGGCAACCAGACATGGTGGGAATGAAGTAATGGCCGGCCGCGAGGCGGCAAGCCAGACAACCGGAAAGACGGTTGTCTGGTTGCCGTCATCACTTATAGCTGGCGGTAGCTGTCCAGAGTTTTGTGTCATCATCTGTTTACTGACGGACACGATACTGGGGAAACTAGCCCTTAACAGCTCCGCTGAAAAAAACAAGTGTGTGTGCGTGCGTGTGGGGGGGGGAGGGGGAGGGGGTTATTTATAAAAACCTACTGTGTTGTAAAGTTTCCTCTTCCTCGCATCTTTTGCGCAGACTAAAAAGCGTGACCCCGGAAACTACTTTTTGTGCAAAAACGCTCTTGCCAAAAAGCACGGTTTTGTCGTTCCAGACGCACGCGCCGTTCCTCACGACGATGCAAAATAATAATACGTGCCTTTAAAATGCTTGGCTTTCAAAGTTTCACCGAGCTTGAACCTCCTGCAGCGTGCATTTTGCACCATCGAATTCGATTTTCTCAGCAAGATGAAATCACAATGACCACCAGCATATAGTGTGATGACGTCACGTGCATACGATGTTAAACAGTTCAGCTTTCTGGTGAAATGTGATGTTCGCAACACTAGCAATAGATGTCCTAATTCTAAAGTTGTGCAGTTTTTATAGCAGTCTCGCAATGATATATGGCAGCCTAGAGAAATATTAGAGCGCATGACTATTCAAGCATAGTGTTGTAAAGTGAGGGCCCAAAACAAGTGCAGGTAAAACCGAATATACACGTTTGCAAGAAGGGCTCCCGTGCGCCGCCATTTTGGGCGATGCTGGCGCCACCTAACGTTTCCGCCATGCTGGGGTGCGCCAGGGGCACGTCACTGGGGTGCGCAATGACAAGATGGCGGCGTCTGCTGTGTCGCCAACGGCCTGCATTAGCGACACACTTACTGTTTCGGAACGCAGGGGGAGGTATCCACTCAGATTCGTAGCATCAAATATTGTAGGACGGGTCATGTTTAAGGGTTGCAGAGCTCTGACTTTTTAACGATCGCAGCCTCTGTTCCAGCACGTCGTGGAAGCAAGAGCTGCCGCGAGTGCAGCCATCGTTGATGCAATGGCCATGCGGCTTCTGGCGCTTTCTGATGAAAGCTTTGAGACTCTATGCTTCGTTTCACCTTATGTGCGAGCGAAGGCAAAGCTGGAAGCGCGAGCACGAAAGCTCCGTACGTTCCGGCTTCGCTCGAGCGCGCGAGCTGGGGAGAAACGCGAAAAGTGCTGGTCTCGCGCTTCTAGCTCTGGATTCGCTCGCAGATAAAGTGAAACGAAGTATAAATATTTTTCAAATTTTTCGATTTGTTGCTGGTTTACGTATTTTATTTAACTGTTTGTGCTTTTTTTGCAGTCGAAGAGAACACCTGCATGTTTTATACATATATATATTTTTAATTTATTCTTGCGCTCAGTTGTGTATGCTTCGGCAAGAGACGCTTGGCAACATTGTTCGATAAGCAGCGAACGTCCTGGCTGGAGAGTAGGCCCGCCTGACCGCGGTGCGCGGTTCGAGGTTAAGACGGGATCCCACTTGCAAAGGTGTATAACATTAGCCTCCCGAGGCAGTATTTCGCGAAGTTTCGAGCTCATGCAAGCTGATGAAATGCGATTTATACTAAGATTTTAAGAATCTTTGTCTGTCCTTCGCCCTATTTATGTAAAATTATAAATTTCATTGCGTTCATCTTTACATATCTCTTTTTGGAGTAATGTTCTGTAAGGGATTATTTAGAAAAATAACATTAATTATCTCTCTCTTTTTGAACATTTCATGTATTTGACTTCCAATCTATCATGTGAGCACACAGCCCTTTTTGGCGTACCCTGCAACCCCGTGTTTGACACTGCCAATCAGACAAATAGAAAAACACTTTTTCGCAGACTCCACAGCTCGCGTAGTTTCGAGTATCGTCCTTCCGCGTCGGTCTCAAGCGGTTATGTGAACTTTATAAAGTAAAATTTATTGATCGTTATAAAAATATATTTAATAACTAACTGAATATTTGACAACATAAATAAGGGGCCGACTACCCTGAAGCAATGCCCCCAAATTATCTGAAAGGTGTTCTGCGAATCTTTTCCGGCGTTTTTATCCTCGACAGGCACGTTGTAAGTGATATGGGACAGCCTTACACACATTCCTGATTTTGAAGCAAATTTAAATAACTATGTGTTCCTCACACATATAACTTCTCAAACATATAGAAGTCTGTTATTGTCCCTTTTATGTGGTGAACATTACTTTTATGTGTCTGTGGGCTGGACAAAAATAAAGTAAACAATGGCGCGCGGCGGAACTATGACGATTACGCACGCAAACCGTAAGAAAGTGTCCAATTAAGTAGCTGCCATGTCGAGTAGGACGTGAAATACTACTTCGTTGTACTTAACAAAAAATAATCTTGGAGGACGCTTAAGCTCGCCTTTAAAAGTGGAACGCGACTCGCAACCGAAGGGTCCTGGGTTCGAATCCCACCTAAGACTCTTAATTTTTTTTAAGGCAAATGAATTACTTTAAAAAGTGAAATCATTTGAGACATACGGCGACCTTTAATTCGCATTACATAACATGTTTTAATCACTTTCATTCCACGCGTGATGTCACGTTTCAGGTGAGCATTGTGGGTTGTTTGAAATTCTTGCGCGAGGGCATGTAGCTCTGACGTCGTCACCCTATCGACCAATCAAGATTTCCCCGTCACGCCACCGACATCGGCTATTCTGCGACATGAGCTCCTTAACGCTATCGCGTTAAAATCGTCAATTAGCAAGGGTCATGCTCATTTGCAAATTAAATTGACTGGCATCTTGTCAAGAACAAACCTCAACAGCCAGGGTGTGCCAGCTTCTCCTGTATAAGAAAATGTTCACTTGGGCCAGCGCTATTTTGGGCCAGAATCGATATGAGTGCGAAGCTGCGTATAGATTAGAGTGAACAATTGCGATTACTCATTGCTGCATGAATAGTCGCATGCATGCAGTGCTGAGTGTAAACAATGTTTGGTTTGAAAAACAACATTTTGATTGCTGCTCGGTGTTTCTATAAAAAATAGACTGAAAGGAATTATTCTAAAACTTTTCTGATATTTTGAAAATGTCATTGCTTTTAGCTCAGTTGTGTCGTCATCTTATACATATATTTTGTGAAGCATATTTCGTAATATATATGGCCGCTAGGCGCTCATTTTAGAATTTTATGTGATGTAAATAATTCCTTGGTTCAAGGACACAATCACGATTTCACTTTTAATACTGCGACACAAAGTTGTACCAATCACGGCTATTTTAGGCGAGCTACCACTTCGCGACTATATTTTATACCGTGTAAATAAGTCAGCTTGAACTTTAGAATTTTACTTAAACACGAAGAAAGGACAAGAAAATAGAGTATAGTCTAAATTTCAAGCTGATCTATTTACAGGTATGTACCAACAAACTCAACTCTTCACTCTTGTACTTAAACATTTTGATTCAGGTAAAATATATGTTACTGGTAAACGAAGGGATGTTGAGTCGTATGAACACGACGTTATGTACGTTAAAGTAGATTTTCTTCTAATCTTGCGCCAAAATTAAATAACTGAATATCATATTGTCGTACATAAAAACAAAAGTAAATTGCATGGACGATCGAAGAAACTACATAGTTAATCGTTTCACGGCGTAAATAGTGTATATGGCAAGAACAACGCGGAAAATATATTCTCAATTTAGCGGTTCAAACCGGTTCGAACCGGTTCGAACCGGTTTGAACCGTTATTTTTATCTCTTCGGAACTGAACCGAAACCGAACCGAAATCCGTGAACCCGAACCGGAACCGTACCGATAAAAATTTCGGTTCGACACTCTGATTAGCGTTGTTTACACCGTGACGTCACATGCCATTACGAAACCCATTTACACAAAAAAGTAGTGACATCCTTTAAAGATGACGCCTGCTATCTTGGGCCAAACCAGGCGGCGCTACCGTCGACGCGCGGGTGTAAAAAAAGCAACACACAAAAATAAAAGGTGTTTGCGTGAGAGGAGAAGGGAGAAGATGTCGCTGCCTTTTTTATTCAGGGGCATTAGCCTTCATGACTTTTCACCACAAGTCATGCGACACCGTGACGTACTCGGTTGTCATGAGCCTGAGCCGAGTGCTCGGGTTCTTGGCAATCAGCATCGCCGAACATTCGTGTTGGCTCGTGTTCAATCAAAGATGAGAATAGCCGAACTCTAATAAAGCCTAGATCTCAACCGGTGCTTTATTCTTTGCACACCCCAACGCATGACTATGATGAACACTGGCGGTATACAATGAGCGTCAGATGACATTGCCGCCTGTTCTAATAGAGAGTTGAGGAGGGGAAAGCTGTTTCTTTCCTTTATTTGTTTCTGCGTCTGCCGTTGAGCAGAGAGGAAAACTAATGGGTGTTTTGCCAGCTATTAACGTCAGGGATTACCTCTTAGCGGTATTTACTAGGGCTGGGCGTCGATTAAACATTTTAACCCGATTAATCGCCACCCTTTAATCGATTAATTAATCGATTAATCGGTTGTGTTAATTTTCATAAATAATATATTAAAAAGAATGCAACAACTCGTCTTGCCTTTGAAGACTTATTTTACTCTCTGTTACACGGCGCAAAGGACATTTAGAATTGAGGATACATATAGTTCAACGATTCAAAGACTCACATATTTTTGCTCCAGCTCCGAAGACAAAGAAGTTTGTCCACATTCTCCGACAGGAAGACAAGAAGTCAGAGCTTGGGCGATGCTTTCTTCTTTTTCAGAGAAAGGAACCTCGATGAGAAGGCGTTGATTGTTGTCTGCGTTTTGGCGGATGGTCCTTGCTGCAGCTACATGGGTGCTTCGTTCGTAGGCGATACTGAAGCGAACTTACGCTTCCACTGTACGAAAACGGCTTTTTGCAGATGATGCAGTGGACTTCCTTCGAGTTAAAAACTTCACCGCTGGAGTTTACTTTAAACCCAAACTTTCCAGCGAGATTGCCTTTCATACTCGTGAACTCGTCCATTTTTACGTGCCGAATACTGGAACAAGTAACCATGGGGTTGTTAGCTTCCCAGCTTGTTTTTCTGCTTGTTTGTCTTGCCTGGGCAGGAAGTGTAATAGATCCTCAACATGTGAAGTTTCGCGGTCGTAAAGGCATCAATTGCGGGTCCGGCTTGTTCGTCTGGCCTCGGCAGAACTGTAATGTATATCCTCGAACACGTGACGCTTCTCGAGCGCGAGAATTGAACCTTGCTCATAGCACCTGGCTGGGAACGAACTTCTTTTGAGTACCGATTAAAAAACCGATTAACCCGTTAAAATATTTGATCGCGATTAAAGCCTTAATCGATTAATCGGAAGGTTAATCGATCAATTGCCCAGCCCTAGTATTTACTGAAAGTGCAAAAATCGTTGCTTGAACTATTTTACATGTAAACATCATTGAGGCACTCAAAGATGTTTTCGTTGTTGCTGAACTGTCTGAGAAAGTTGTCCCCCAGTGTAGAAGCATTGAAAAGACTGAATTTAGCTTATTAATCTGATGATAAATAGAACTACAAGTGTGTACGGCAGGGATACCTGAAAAGAAAGATTCTACTGGCCTTTGAGAGACAGCCGAAAGTCGGCAGCCGCTCAAATTCTCGCAGTTTTGTTTAAACTTCACAGTTTTTGGATGCAAAATGAAAGAAATGAAGAATTGGTGCTAACAAATGACAGAAATATAATTGTCGAACTGGCACCCCCAAACAAAGGAGGAGTCCCTCAGAAATAAAAAAGTATTCTCTGGAGGAGCATTATCAAATAAAAAAGGGGGGGGATTAAAAACCTACTGTGTTGTAAAGGTTCCTCCGCTCCGCATCTTCGGCACAGAGCAGACAGCGTGATCCTGCAAAATTACTTCGTTTGCGAAATCACTCCTGCCAGAAAGCGCGTTTTCGAGGTGCCAGACGCTCGCGCCGTTCCTCACGGCGCTGCATCAAGACAAAAAAAATTTTTTTGGTTTCTGAATGCATTAGTAGTACTGAGCGCGAACCTTCTGCAGTGTGCATTTTGCACCTCGGGCTTGATTTTCTCAGCAAAAAGAAATCTCTGACCACTCACATATAGTGCGATGATGTCACGTGCAAACCATGTTATACAGTTCAGTTTTCTGTTGAAATATGATGTTCTCAACACAATACTCCGTTTCACTTTAAGTGTGAGCGTATCAAAAACTAAAAAAGCGAACTCCGGGCTTTCAGCGTCCAAGCACGCGCGATCCTGCAGTGCAAGTGGTCGGGACAAAAGGCTCGTGCTTGTAGCATAGTAAAGTGGAGATTTGGGCCAGTTGGTTCAATGCAAACAAAAAGCGCCGAAAAAATACAGGGACACAGACGAAGGGAAACAGGACAAGGCGCACTCTCAACTGCAGTTTATTGAAACTTCACACGTTATATAGTCACAAAAACCCTGTTTACCCTATATCTGCTCAGCCCGCGCTTCAAAAATTAAAACTCATTTGTAGATAAAAATAGGGACGTGTCACATACATTTCTTCTCCCTAGTCCTAATTTCATATGCCTCGTGTAATTCTCGCGACACTTTATCTTTGTACCTAGCCAAAATCTTAGTGTTTGTGTGTAGAATAAATTGCATCTGGACTTGAAGGGGCCATGCAAAGCGTTTCTGGCCAATTTTTTCTTAATTTGCATTGCTTTCGTTTAAATTGGTGGCTGGGACTCTAGAAACACATAAAAAAAAATGAACAAGAAATCTTGCGTATTTTGAACATAATAGCTGAAAGAGGTTCAGAATTTTGATCGCATTTTCTTTTGCTGATGACGTTATTGGTTTGAGCCAATAGAGAACCTAAACGGCAAGAGCGTGAAACAGTCATGTGCGATCTTCCTGATTGTTGCAAATTAACACCCAGTTATGATGATATGAGCGCCCCACCAATTTACGGGTGTTCCAAGCAAATATATAAGTGAGAGTCGCGTGCTTGAAAGGATCAGAACAGGTACTTTGCGCCTATTTAGCCAGTTCTACCTCCAGAATTCTACGTCATCATTATCCGACGTTCTAGACCAACGTCGTCACTGAACGCTCATGTTTGACATTGATAGGCACGCCGTTCGGAGTAGCATTTGGTTTTCTTCGTCCCTTTATGGTGTCCAAATAGGGGATGTCCAGGGGGTGTCGAAATTGTAAAGTTGTGCAGTATATATAGCAGTCTCGCGATGATATGCTGCAGCCTCATAAAATGTTAGAGCGCGCATGACTGATAAAACACGGAGTTGTAAAATCAGGCCACAAAAGAAGTGCCCATAAAACCAAATATCATTTTAGCCTCCCAAGACAGTAGTCTGCGAAGTTTCGAGCTCGTGCAATCGGATGTCCTAATGTGATTTAAATTAGAAATATATTGTTTGTTCTTTGCGATATTTATGTGTAATTAGGAACGTCATTACACGCATCTCTGCTAGAGAAATACGCACCATAACCAACCAAGTCCTGAACAGTAAAGAGTCTGACGTTTCAAAACCGATTTTTTTTTAAATTTTATCAAGGGGAACTTTTTGCACGTGGAGAGCAGCAGCTTCTTTTCTATCTACGGTGTGTCGTTTGCTTCACTCACTTTTCCTTCTTCAAGTGCCCTAGTTCGTTGACACACGCCGACGGTTAAGTGGCTGTCGACCTATTGAAACGTGGGGTCACTTAATGTTTAGGACTTGGTTTGTGAAGGTCTGTATTTCTCAACTTTTTGACCCAACCAGACGGAGTTCCGTTAAACGTGTTTACGTTTAAAACACGCATCCCTATATAGTTCCTTTTGCAGTAAGGCGTCGTGGATGGCATTATTTAGAAGAATATAATTTATTATTTCTCTCTCTGCACATTTCGTGCATTGACCTTCGGATCTATAACGTGAGCACACAGTTCTTCTTGGCATACCCCGCGACCTGGTGTTTCACACTGCCAAACAGCGAACAAATAAGCACGTTCCGCAGGCTCAACAGATGGCGTATTTTTGAGTTTCGTCCTCCCATGTCGGTCTGAAGCGGTTATGTGAACTTCATACAGTCAAATGTATTGATGACAATAACAAATATTTTCTTACTACCTGAACACTTGACAACATAAAAAGGGCCTATCACCATAAAGAGGTATATCATAAGTTAATGCACCTACAAATTATCTGATATATGCTCTGCAAATCTTTTCCAGTCGTTTTTATCCTCGGGCACGTGCATAAGTGATTTGGGAAAAACTTATGCCTTTTTTTCATTTTGAATCTGATTTAAATAACTGGTGTTTCTGACGCATATTCAACTTCTCACACATATAGAAGTCTGTTTGTTCTTTTATTTGATGATGAACAATTTTATGTGTCTGTGGGCTGGATGAAAACAAAGTACATACATAGTGGCGCGTGGCAGAAGTATGACGACTGCGCACGGAGACCGTCAGAAAGTGACGAATTAAGTAGCTTTAATGTCGAGTAGGCTATGAAATACCACTATGTTCTATTTAACAACAAATTACCAATTAGCAAGGGTGATGCTTATTTACAGAATTGAATTGACCGGCATCTTGTCAAGAACAAACATCAAACGCGAAGCTATATCGAAAAGGTGCACTTCAAAGCGCTCTATTTTAGGTCATATCCGCACTGAATACGAAGGTCACTCTTTTCTGCATTCTTATTCGCCTGCATCACGGCGCTGAGTGTAAACAATATTGATCAGGAAAGCAAGCGTTGTGCTTGCCGCTCAGGAGTTTCTATAAAAGGTAGACTGAAAGGGTTTGTCCTGAAACTCTCCTGACATTTTGAAAATATTATTGCTTTAAGCTCGGTTGCATCGTCATCATTTATATTGTGAAACGTATTTTATTATCTAGATTTCAGAATATATATGGCAAAAACGTGCCCATTTCATGATTGTATGCACTAACTAATTTCCAAGTAAAAGAGCACAGTAGGACTCGACTTTTAAAATTGCGACGTAAAGGTTTACTAATCACGCGCATTTTAGACGACCCACCAGACTGATAACCTTTAGATTCAGGCAAAATATGTGCGACTGGGGTAAAAAGAAATAGATGTTGAGTCATATATGTCAATCGAGCTTTTCCTTTACTGTTTCATCGAAATTAAACAACTCAATTCATTTTTGGTACCTGAAAAAAAGGGGGATTCAACAAATGATAAAAAGCTATATAGTTACTCGTTTCACTCTAGAAAAA
>JAZHYW010060765.1:0-18381 GCA_037355805.1 Ixodes ricinus | reverse complement strand
TTAAAATACACGTTACGCGTGGGTTGAACAAAGAATTCAGAGTAGCAGTTCACTAAAACTAACAAAGAGCGCACAAAGAGTCAACAAATCACTTGGGACCATTTGTTCGGGTTTTCTCTTAGGACCATTTTGTCCGTGTCCATTTTGACGGGGACAGTTTTGTCCGGTGCCATTTTGTCCGGGGCCATTTTATCCGGGGTCATTTCGTCCGGGACCATATTTTCCTATACCCAGCGCCCTATGCAGTCTTTGGGCGCACGGGTGTTAATATATGGAAAATTGTGAAAATTCACTATAGTCATTAAAAGAGAGAGAGAGAGAGAGAGAGAGTGACAGAGAGAAAGAGAGTTAGTGGGAGTGAGAGAGACCAACTTACAATTTGATGTGTCTTGCTCCCTCTCGAACCTTGAATATGCCATATCCTCTCCTCCCCTTTCTCTCCCATAGCTAGTCAACAAACAGATCTTTATTAGAAGCGTTCCAGAGCGTCCAAACGTTTGGGAGGGACTGGCGCTTCTATAGCCACAACGGGCCGTCCTCAAGTTGTTCCATATAACGTCCGAGAACCGCTGCCGTAGCGATTATATCATTTACAAAAACTATTTCACTCAGTCTATAGAAATCCTCTCCTCTTTTAACGACCCTTTCAACCTCCTCTCCAGCCACGTCGTATCGACAAGTTTCAAAAGGTTTGCTATGGATTCTCTTTCAACCGATGTCTAGAGTACAGACCATAGAAATGCCTTTGAATTTTTGTCGCCACGCCTCAATAGACTTTCTGTCCCCATATTTTTTATAGAATTTCTATGAACTATACATGATCGAATAATAAGGTACAGTGAGAAGAAGCGACATCATGCACTGATGTGATTGGTCTCAGTCGTTTTGGAGCACGTTTTGAGCAGCTCAAAGTCCATTTTGTAGCAGAAAAATAAACTTTTGGAGCATAAGCATATACTTCATTTTCGTTCCTACCACTGCGAATATTATATGTTAAGACACATGTGTTAACCTATACATCAAAAGACATCGTCTGCTTTGCGAGTCTGTGCAACATTTCGCTAGCATAACTTGCACGGTCCGTTTGATTCCCTCAAACGCCTCAAACACAAAACTAACTAGGTGTTCAGTTGCGTGTAAAGAAGCACCAGGTGCGACAACAATATGCTGACTGATAAAGGACACTATGATATGCTATGAAGGGTTATTTTAGGTGGGAAGCTAAACGTAAACCAAATTAGATTCCACAAAAATAATGTCAGAACAGACTATTAAGCACTGAAATTGATGTCTCACAGAAGTTTTAAAGGTTGTAATAAAACTGCAGTTATTATTTCAGGTAACGAAGCTTTTGTCATTTAACTTTAACATCAATCACATTTTATGTATAGAACTTGGGGATAACAAAAATCGGCGTAAGAGCAGCAGAATGAGCCTCGAAACAATCCAGTCGAACTCAATAAGGTTATAATTGAAAACGAGCGTGTTGGCGAATAGATACATATGTGAAAGAATAAAACACCGAGGACGGGGACGGAAGAATGACTTCTTTGAAAGGAGTCCTGTTTCCCTCCTTGTCCTCGATGTTTCATTATTTCGTGTATTCCAGTCATTAAGGTTATACCAAAGTTTCCATCTTCTTTCTCCGGCTAATTTAGTTTTACTTTACTCAGTTCGCTGTGCCATCGCACAGATGGAAATATATGTAAAGGTGATAACAAAAAAGGAGAACTGACATAAATAAATACAAGATCATAGAGCCGCCCATCTAAATCTTCCCGCAATACACGAAGTATCTTTGCTAAATCTCGAGTTAAAAAAAAAATTAAAAATCGTCCTTTTTTATATTATTCTTTATGCTTCTATTCATCTCTCATTTATCATATATTCTAGACATAACATTATTTTAAACGTTTCACTCCGAGGTAGAGTCATTTAATCATCAGCACTTACCGAGTTTTTTTTTTTTTTTTTGCTTTTTCCCAGTATGTTTAAATGGATTCTGAGATTTTCTACTTACCGTCACAACTTGATCTAGGGGCTCTAAGCATCCTAAAAAAAGCGGGGTTACATTCAACGGGCGGCCAATTTCCCTATTCAAAATACAATCAAAGATCGTGCCACGCCCCTGTTTCTGCGCCACGGCGCAGAACACCAGGGGTGCCACCAGACGGGAAAGCTGCAGGGAAGGCACGCGACAGGCAATCCCGGGTGACGTTTTCCCGGCGAACTGAATTTTCGAATACGCGCGCCATCGAAAAATCAGTCCGCCGGTAAGCTGTCACTCGTGATAGGCTGTCGCGTGCCCTCCTGCTGCCTTCCCGTCCGGTGGCGCCCCTGGTGTTCTACGCCACGGCACAGAAAGAGGGCGTGGCACGATGCTTTGATTGGACTATAACAGGGACAGGCAAGGCAGAAGGGCGCACTTTTGGAAAGGGTCTATTGTGCGTACAACGTCCCGCCTTGGAGGAGCGCTTTCCCTTAGCACGTAGCTGCACTGCAGCAAAGCGAGGCACGCAACATCGCGATGCCTACTACTCCGGAGTTCTCGCTTCACTGCAGTGCAGAAGTGCGGGGCGAGAAGCGCACTCAACGAAGCTATCCAACGCGCAACAGGACAGACCAGAAAGGCGAGAAATATTGCGCGACTCACGAGTATTTCTGCTGTTTGATAAGAGAATTGGGACGAGCCTACCGCAACGATTCGAACGTGTAGCGGGGCCTCAACTATTACGTCTTCGGTAACTATGTTTAGGCGCACATGTTGGCGCAAATTCGTCACTCTTTGAAAATATGTAGCAGGATAATAGCGGGGTAAGCATTTTATTTATTCTTCGTTTTATTTCTTTACTAATACAGTTCGCCCCGTCGAGGCTGTAGCAGGAGTGGTACAAACGCGCAAAAAACACAAGTGAGAAAGTGCAGGAAAAACAATATCTCGGCAGCGCTCTGCTGCATTGCAATGCGTACAGTGTTTTAAGTAAAGACAAGGTCGTCAGCACCGGCGGCAAAACAAAATAGCCCAGCATGTAGTTTGGCGCCAGCTGCGCAGCAATCACATCCATGGACACGGAATTAATCTTATTGGGTGAGAAGCCACAATGAGACTTTCGGAATAACGTACGGAATTTTAGCGCACGTTAGCACACGCGACGCGAGTGAGTTTTAGAATAGCGTTTCTCCGCCGCGACGCAAAACCCAAGCTTCTCGCGCTCGCAACGCCACAGATACAGTAACCGTTTTTTATTTCACGCACGAAATGCTGTAACTTGAGAAAAAAAAGAAAACGAAATTCCGCACGTTTCTTAAGCTATTACAGTCACTGGCAGTATAAGAAACGTCAGGACGTCCCGAGCATCTGATTATTGCTCTGCAACCAATCAGAGCGCGGCACAGGCTGACGCGGAAGAACCAATCATAGAGCATGAAAGTGACAGTGTTTTGTTCCGTCATCGCGCATGCGTCGGTTATTGAGTCCCGATAGAATGTTGCATCGTGTCTAACGGTGTGTTTAGTCATCTGACGCATGATTCCTTTTGTTCGCCAGCCGGGCAGCGTCATCATGACCGGGATCCTATGTTGAGTTCGGATGTTACGCCAAAACTTGTGTTGCCGCTGTATAGTGGGTATTCACTGGCCGCCATATTTGAGGTCACTGTTTAGAGCGCATGCTCAGAACGAGCTCACATTAATGGGCTGCCAAGACCGGCAATTTTGATGGTGCAGTGTGCACGTTGCAAAATAACTGTGGAAGCTAGCCATCAGCACGTGCTCAGCATTAGCGCACACAGATATGGCCGCCAGTGAATACACCCTATACAGCGATCTCACTCGGAACGAGGACCCGGAATACCATATCTTCAGAAAGAGGAAAAAAGTTAAGGAATCAGGGAACATGGATAAAGTAAAAGACATTGGAACTTTCTTTTTTTTTTTCGCATTTCGTAAGATAGTTTTGGAGTTACGAATTAATTTCGATTAAAACCGTATGCTCGTGATTAGGGTGTGATACTTTCAACGAGGTTGGATGCTTTTCCCAAAGTTTGTCAAACCGCGACCCTCGCTAAAGAAAAAAAAATATATTCATATCCATAAATGCGAAGTGCAGAAGAAAAGGTGCCCTGCCGCGGGTGTCAAATGATCCTTTTCTCCTTCATTTTTTTTAAGGTATCAATAACACAGAAACAACAATGTAACAAAACAAATCGTAAGGAACACGTAAGTGAGCGTCTACGTAAACTTTCCCTATTCCAGACCGGCGCCTGGCGCTCACGCAACAACAAACACTCTCACACGTTGAGACACAATTCAAGCGTCTCCATGGGAAAAACGTCTACGTAGAGCGACAAAGAAAAAAAAGTGAAAGAAGACGGTATCGATCTCCTTTGCGGGGTAATGGTTTAACCTATCCCCGCCTCGAATACGCGCGATTACTCCGGCAAAGGCAGCGACGTTCGGGCCCGGAGTGTCCTCACAGGCAAGGACGTCGCGATCCGTGACGGCAGTGGCGCGGGGGCGATGCAGAATAAGAGCGGCATGCACTCGAGGTCCGTGTTCCCCCGCCCGGCTGGGAGGCTCGGGGAGACGGGGAACCAGAATTCGACGACCAAAAAAGCGCCTCGGGTCGATAATGGCGCGTATAAAGTCTTATCGAACAAAGAGGTGCGCAGCTTGCGTGTTTGTTGTGGCAAAGTCGCCACACTGGTGATGACGGCATGCAGTCACATGTTTCTCTCTCTTTTTTTTGCCTCGTTAATGTAAACAGTACCGTTCTCCCCCCCTCCCCCAAACAACGTCTATAACGTGAGTGGTTCATAAAAACAAAACAACAATGCGCGCATTGACCCAGTCCGTATACATGAAAAGTTTGTCTACATATAAGAGCGGGGCATCAGCAGTAACGGCGTCGCACTCGGAACTACAGCTTCCATTTGCTGTCGGCCAACAGCAACGATCTTCATTGGATGGAATGCACGTTGAGCGTGCATAAACGTCGGTTCCCCCCAATCAGAATCGTTTTTCTCGGCAGATGATAAACAGGAGCTGGTTCTGAGCGTGTGTCGAAAACAAAGGCCAACAATATGGCGTCCAGTCGAGACCCCCAATACTTGCACATAATCTCAACGACTATACATTCGTCTCTCCGTACGCGAGAAAGAGTGCGCGCGACGCGCACGGATACGCACGCACACGCACACGTACATGTAGCTACGCACGCACGTTTGAGCATACACAAATGAACGAATAAACAAACGCGAACGCATACGCATCACCGAAATTGAGAACACACGCGCATGGAGAGATTAAAAACTAAACGGTCATTTGCAGCTATATACAAAGAGAAAGATATCAGCCCAAACGGTGCGCACGTACATTTGCGCAGAAGAAAGCAAACAGAAGTACGCGCGATACAACTGAGTTGACGTACACACAAATGCACACGTAATCAACGTGAAGATGTAGAGTGGTGCACTCTGCGAAGTGTGTGCGAGTTCACTTTCCTGAGGAACACAAAGACAGCCGATTTTGACGAACAACATAAGGATCGCAGCGAATCGAGAACCTCATAACATGCCGAAAAATGCGATGTGTGCAGAGACAACTGGAGTGAGTGAAAAGCCGTGTTCGTCTCTACGCGCATGGCACATATTTCGGATCTTCCGAGCTTCGCCACTCGCTCAGAACCTTTTACCGTGATTGGCTGTCTCCGTGTTCAACATAAACATACACCGCATTATAGGAAGTCAGCGAACATCTCGACACAAGCTTCCCTCATCATACGCAGCAGCATCCACGTAAGGCGCGAGGCGAGTACTGCTTCGTTGCTAGAATATTTCTACCGAGAGGCGCAAATGTACGTGCCAGCGCATTCTGCAGGCCGCGGGCATACAATAAGATTTGTTCTAGGCGCCGAGTACTCGTAACTTCGTTTTCATCAAAACTATGTCGATCGCGGCCCAATCAACGTGTTCTGTGCCCGAGGGCTGTGTATCCGGACGTGTATCTACGCGGAGATCGACTTGTTGGGGAGCAAATTGCATTTGGATGCGGGTATGTACCTAATGTATTCTCTGCAGCTGCACGACTGAGAAACTGCGGTGTATACGAGAGATATGGCTCATGTCGGAAATGAGTTGTAACTTCGCCATTATCGGGTAACTGCTGAACGAAAACATACAAAAAGCAAACAGAAAAAAAAAAGATATTAATTTTAGGCGATGAGTTGCGTTCGGAGTTAGATTGAATTGCTTATCACGGGCTTAATATTGGAGAGCAATATTTAATTGCAGTCCCACAAAGCTACGTGATGCTTGTAGGCTGTCTTACTGCGCGACTCAAACAAATATAGAGATAACGTCGAAAGAAGTGCACGTAGCTATATAGTTTGTTCCACAGGAGAGCCATTGGCGAAAGGCAAACTGTAAACGTGTACTAGGTTTGTACAGTTAGCATACAAAGAAGTGAACTTAAAGCATATTCGTGGCATATTGAATTATACTTTTAATATCCAAAGTGTAGTTATAGTACAATTTTAGTGCGTTTCGCGGTATGGCAATGGGATGCGCGCGTCGACCCAGTATGGACTATAGGATGCACAGACTAGTCTATTTTTAGTAGGCGTTATAAAAATTAAAATAGATTTTAAATATACTTTACTCAGTTTTTGTGTGTGTGTTTTTTTAATGAAAGTACAGCATTCACAACCCACTTTATACTTAAGGGTTTTACAGTACCCGGTGCCCGCTGCACGCGATCTGTGGAAAAAGAAAATAGTCCATAACAAAATGCCATTGTAGCACTGTCAATGCCAAGAGCTAGTGCAAGGAAACACGTTTCGCGCACTCCGGAAGAAAAAAAAAGAAAAAGGTCAGATGTTTTATTTGTTCCGAAAGTTCTTGTTCACGTACCCCGCGGCGCGTGAACGCGACGCCGATGCCCAACGACTTCGCCGTGACGTGCAGCTCTCGCTGTGACGTTGTTAATTACCACAAAGCTCCTCATTTCCCTTTTTTTTTTCGCTCACTAAGTGAAAAGCGTTTCGGCGGCAGCCGGTATTACCATGTGGCGCGCACTCCGAGGCTTGTGCACGCCCGGTCAGCGGGCGGGCGGGCGTCCAGGGTGGAGAGCTTCGCAACCCGCAACAGCCGATGATTTATTTCGGGGGACAGCGCGCTCGATAATCGGCCCCTTTGTCTCCCCTATCTCCCCATCGGGAGCGCCGCGCGCGGTCATGGCGCCGTCAGGCCCGATTTGAATCTCGCCACTGTCGGCCGGCAAATTCAACCGCGGCGTTCCCCCTTCCCTTCCGTCCTCTTTAGCTGGACCGCTGAAATTAGAGCCGCGCGAAAGAAGCGACGCCCTCGACAAGCTTGGCGCTTAAAATCATAGTTGCCGATTGCCTGAATTCCCGTTTCTTTAATCGCACGAAATTGCAGTTCGCGGCAGTGAGAAACTACATGGTCTGAGCTTCCTGAAAATGTATTAAAGGCTGAGCAAGGGGTTAATTTCAGCTAGTCATTCTCGCTCTGCACAAAGTATACCAAAATGGCGGCGCCCGCGAGATAACTAAGGAATGCTAAGCGTAGCCTTTTTATAGTAGCTCTATTCGAAAGCTCTCGCGAACGATGGATAGGACGAAAGGCTCTTCGCCCGCAATTTGATGGGGAATATCGGACAACTTTTTTTGTTCCTTTGTATACTTGCGCAGCGGGGCTAACGTGCTGTCAGTTTGTCGGGAGGTTCGTCGGCTAATTCGGGAGGAACGGAGGGGGCAGGCAACCGTCGTGTGAAACAGCTGGTATCTTGCAGGATATACGGAGTCGCCTCGTCATTCACCAGCTGGTTAAGGGCGGATGAAACGAAATTTCGAGGGTCCCGAGAAATGACGTAGTTTGGTCTTTAATTTGATGAGTTTTCATTTTTTTTAAGTACACTTTGCTCGTAAGACGTCCAACATATTCCTAATTTTTAGAAGATTTTAACGACTTGAATATAATATATACCCCTTTTCACGTCAAGACTGCAGTAGAAATAGCTCGACTCCCCACGAAAGATCACTAGTCCCGCCGATTCTTTAGTAAATTAAGCTACATGTATGTGTATTTAAGTTGGTTAACGGGGAAGTTTGGGCCAGTTGGTATACAGGAATAATAATAAACAAAAACAGCGCGAAGTCGAGGATAAAGTAAAATGTAACCGCGACAGGACACAGCTCTGTGTCCTGTCGGTTATTTATACTTTGTCCTTGTCTTCGCGATGTTTTTGTTTTCATTAGGCTATGGCGCCACCCTTTTGAAAATAAAGTTAATCATCATCATTATGTGCATATTTAAGGTTAGTCGTATGTGGCTTTATCGAAGCGTACACGCTTCAAAAACAGAAAGACCATCATTGTGTTCTCGGACAACCAAATCTTGTAAAAACTACTCCATGCCCATAATAAAAAAATAAAAAATAAACATTTCTTTTACTTGAAAATTATACTAATTGTCTAAAGCTTAGTTTCCACCCAAACGCAGCGGTAGCGGTCCAGACCACATGTCAAAGCTTGAAAACGATATCGTTCTACTATTAAAACATTATCCCTGATTTTCGAAAAATTTCGATGGAAAATGCGGTCCTTTCTGACGTCATTCAGCTCCATGTATTCGTGAGCTTATAGCCGCTCAACATTTTCCCATATAAATTTTCAAAGAAAAAATCGCTGATAACTTTTTAATTAGGGATAGTTCTGAAACTTTGGCATCATCATATGTAACCCGTAAACTGTCAGCTGTAACCTGTTTTTCTCACGTCACGAAAAAGGAAGGGCGTGCGTCAGTTTTCGAGATTCGGAGTCGGCGGCCGAGTGTGTTCCAGACATGTACGTGACGCGTTACAAGTAACGAGTTCCTTTTATTTATAGTTACTTCTTTCGGTAACGAATAACCTACCTAGTTAGTTCTTTTTTTTTTAGAAGAGGAACGAGTAACATACATATTAAGTTTTAAGGACAAGTAACGAGTGACGGGATCTCGTTACTATTGAGGAGTATAGCGTGTACAACACCGCTTATACGGCCTCGTTTTAATTCTAACCCGAGTACGCGTCTATTGCGAAAACGGTAGGTGGGAAACCCGTAAAATAACTATACTTCGTCTCAGCTTGGGTCCAGACGCAGCTGATGCTACAAGCACGAGCGTGTGGCCCTGAACAGTGCCTGTACTGCACGAGCGCGCGTGCTTGGCAGGGACGCTGGAAGCCCGGAGCTCGCGCTTGTAGCATCGCCTGCGTCTGGACCCAAGCTGAAACGAAGTATAAACAGTATGACAGTACAGCAACGTATATCGCTGAACATGGTCAGTCGAACTCTACAGTCGGGTATGTCCTTCACCCAGCGAACACAATAAGGTTCGATGGTTGAACCTTTCTGAAATCATGTATAGACCGAGCGTAAACCCAGAGGTTGCCAACATAACACGGGAAGGCAAAGAACTCCTTGTCACCTTCGAACTTTAGAAGCATAGAGAACAAGAGAGAGAGAGAGAGAGAGAGAGAGAGAGAGATCCCAGATTCACCAGCTCTTCCTGAAGCACAACACAGCCGTTCCTTCGAGCGCGTCAGTAGAACGACTCTTCAGCATCGCCGGAGATGTATTCTCATGCAAGGATCGCGGGGGCTATTTAGTTCCTTCTTTAAGCGAGTAACGAGTAATGACATTAAGTTACTTTCTTCGGATGACGTGTACATGTCGGGTGTGCTCAGTGCACTGGAGCTTGTAACCAGAAAAGCCGAAGTCCGCGCTGCACAACCCAAGGATCCTGCAGGTGCTTAAATTTCTACCCTGTGTAGCTTCTGAACGAGCGTTGTATACCGACCCGTCACAGCGCGGGATCCTTACTGCCTCATGCACCACCCTACTGCACCGGCCAAATTCCTCACCTACAGCATAAACCGCGCTGTCTGAAAAACTGCATCCCACACTGTCTGAACGCTCGCGTCTAATTTGGCTTTTCTTTTACGCACACGAAAACAAAGCTCCGCCCAGCAGCAGAAACAGTAGCAGAAACTCCGCTCACAAGAAAACAACACTCCGCCCGCGCAAAGCTTCGCGCACTGGGCGGAGTGTTGCTTTTTTGTGAGCGGAGTTTCTGCTACTGTTTTTATGTTGCAACATTCACGTTCATATGCGTAATTCCCCATTACGTTCGCTAGCAAAAAAAAAAAAAAATTCAGTTAGGGTTTTAATTGTTATTACGATACCCGATACTGCGCAGCAACCATTCGGTATAGAGTGCTTATTGCATGGGTTAATGTATATCGTTTCATCGTTCCGATAACGATGCGCGATAACGAAACGATGCCCGCGCAAAGAAAACGGTGGAGTGTCATGCACCTTAATCGAAGCGCAAAAAAAAAAAAAAGGTCAACTCCCTATTTTGCAACCAGGTTTCGACTGTCGTTATCGGAATGACTCTCAATCAAAGTTAAATCTTTATGGAGACATCCGTGTCGAGGAATACAGTCGTCTGGGGGTGCCGTCACAAAAGGCGTCGACATGCCTGACCCCGTAACACGAGCAGACTCTCTCATCAGCTCGTTTGCGGTTTATTTCACGCTGTCCGGATAGTATGCGAAGCTTGAAATGGAATCCGTTATACGTGGCCCACCCACTTTTCAGGAAGGATTTACCGCGACCCCCCCTCTATTCCTTCCTCGAGCCTCTCTGCCCGCGCAACCGCAATCTCGAGTCTCGGCGGGGATTTGAGAGAGCTGACGGCCGCAGTTTCGGGGGATATAAGCGCGACGCAAATGTCCCCTTCTGTCTTCGCCTGCAGGCTCAGCGCTCCCATTGCGGGCGATGCGCGAAGCTCCTACATACTGCGACTGCCATATTGTTTCGGAGCTGCTGCAAATTTATACGCAGATTCCTTAAAAAAAAAAAAAAAGTTGGTTAGCCTATTCTTCCGCTGAGCACTAGGAGAGCCAACATCGGTGATCTACAGCGTGTGCACCCCCCCCCCCGTTTTCCAGCCCCTCTGCAAAAAAATAAAACAAAGTTAAAAAAACAATGGTTTTTGACCGTAAAAATTGCCGAAACGCTAAATGTTCGTCCAAATGAAGCACTAGGAGTCCGAACAAGACGCCAAAGTTTCAAAACTAACCGTTACCTCCTGCAAAAGTTCCAAATAATTTTCAAAAACTTTCAAAGAATTTTTTTTGTGGCCATTTTGTACAAGGAGTGCTCGGTGAATGACGGGACCGAAGATAGATGTTTCCAACTTCCGACCCGAAAATGAAGTCTGCGGCCGCCATGCTTGTAATAGACCTTATGCATTGTTGGCACCGCCTACCGGCACATTGTTGAAAATGCCCGGCTGCAACCCTCAAAGATAGCGGCCTCTTCGTCTCATTTTCGACCAAATTCTGGACGAGGAGTTTCAAAACCGCGGTGACCGTTGGTTAAAAACACAAAACGATTTCTGCCATGCTGATATTTGACCTGGTCTGTTATCGATCGCAGTAACCAGTCACTAAGCGTTCGTTGAATCTCTTACTTCAAAACTAGAGAAAAGTATTTTTAAACAAAAAATAGCTAAAAAGACGCGTTCCGCAAATTTCCGTGTTCATTATACAAACGCGCAGCTTCACAATTTCACCGTACAAAACGCTAGTGTTCGGCAGGGGTGCAGGGGTCAGGACTGGCAAAAGCCTGCAGCGACACGGGAAAACATTTCGTATCAAGAAAAAAGCCTAAACGAGGGAATTCTTAGAAGAGATTTGTGCAGAACAGCAAATTTGAGAATCTGAATGCGAGTGCTGCGTCAGAGTCGCTCAGATTGACGAGGACCACTTTGAGTAAGTTCATGCGTCATTGCGATCTAGATGCATCACATTCCGAGTGGCCTCCTCTTGCTCTCAGAACAAGAATGGCGCACCACCATCTCTGAGGTGGCCTGAATAATGCTTCTGATCTTTCCGATAGATGGTGCCACAAATATGGATAAGGTCTATTCTGTATCGTGCAGAATGTGTGCGGATAGTCAATCGACGGCGTCGGCTGAGAGAGCCTCTGTTGCCGAACTGCAAGAGGGGCTGATCCCGCTTAACCACCACGCACTGCTTCCGACTGGTTGTCTTCCAGCGAGTCAAAGATAGCTTGAAGAACGTTGAGCACTCATAATTTGAGTAAAAGACAGGTTGTTTCTGAGGGCTACTTGGGCGTAGAAACAATTCATATGAATAAACCACTAAACGGAGTGAAAATAAACGTGGCAAAAACCCCGAGACTGCGGGTGAAAACGACACATACACTATAGTCGGTGACAGGTCAATAACGAGTGAAGCTCTCCACTTCAGCGGAGCGAACTGAGCGCCTACTGCGGGAAGAGGTGGAGGAGCTTCCTCGACGTCACCGTGACATGGAAAAGCCTGAGACTGAAGGAAAATAGTATAAAAGTGAAGATACAGAAACAAGGGGACAGACAAACGTCTCAAATAAGGTCTCAAACATAGACTATTTACCAGCTTTGTCTTTGTCTTTGGGTGCTGTTTTTATCATACTCATACTTTATAAGCGTGGGTTCCAGGGGAAAAAAAGATATTAGGGCTAAAGAAAGTACTTTTCTTTTTACGCACAACGAATACAAAAACGGCAAACTCTTTAAGGGGCCCTGCGAGAAAGCAGAACCGCGTCCATAAACAATGCGCCCATGGCGGCGGTATAAAGGCGGCACATGGTGCGAGGACAAAAACAATCTTTGTGCCCGTATACACAAAGCTGGGCGACGACATCCTTAGTCGCATCTACTCCTCTTCTCTCCAAATGCAGCGACGGGGGAACCGTGAGCGTGAAATTCCCTCATCTATATGCCGGCCGGACCTCTGAGTTGGAGTGGCGATGCGGGGTCGTTGGTTCATGCTTAGAAGATTCGACACAGCGCACAAGAAACGAAGACGAAGTAGAAGGGGGTAAGCGCTTGTCCTGGTGTACCCCCTTCTACTTCGTACTCGTTTCTGGTGCGCTGTGTCGAATCTACTAAGCATGGACCTCTGAGCAGCGAGTCGAAGCGACCTAAAAGACAAGGCCTGTGGACGACGTCATCGTTAGTATATCCCCGACCCTCCCCAAGCTTCAAGCACACTCCACGGGTCCGCCTTGGCGTCGCCGCCTGCTAGCGTCGCGTTCGTTGAGACGCTGAAAGACGCGGCAATAGGCCTTCTGCGTTGCCCAGGAGACGCTGCGAAAAGCGACTGGTGTTGGGTAGTTCAAACAGTAGCAAACTTGCGCGTCTCAAACTGTCACACGTGTAGAAGGCTGCCTGCTCGGGTGCGGCACGCGATTACAGGAAAATACGAAGAAAGAGTGAAAATTCGAACGCCGTCGTATCTAGACGATTGCAAACAAGGAAACGCGATAGCTAAATATTAACCCCCGCTTGTTCCCAAGTCGTGCAAGCGTGTCTGCGTGGCCTACAAGTATTTGCAGAATGTTTGTGCCGTGGTCAATCAATTGCCGCCTTTAATTGTAACCAACCGGAAACTATAGAACATTGTTTTATTTTCTGCACTCATGCTTACCTTTTATGGGATGTCCTACGAAGGACACGGAAGAAAGACTTCAATATGAATGCTTTCACGATCTGATTTTTCTCTTTAAAATTGAAAGATAGTTTTCCTTACCATCTGTTTACATTCAGTGGGGTTGCATAGCCTCTGGAAAACATGAATGATTGACAGGAATGCTGACCCTCCCCGATCTACCAAATCAAATTTGATTGAAATCGTATATCATGTACGAAATAGATTTAACAATCTTGACGAACGGCCAGAGTGGTATGTTCTTTTTGATGGATGCATCCATCCACCTGACTTTTCGCATCAGCATTTTTTGTTTCTATCTAATATTATTTTATGTTCCTTTCGACGAGTCTCTGAAAGTATTAGAGAAAAAAATTATATGTAATAGGAACTGTTACGTGATAACCTTACCATGTTGTAGTCTTGTAATATTTTCATGTAATGATGATAAAAAAAAACTGTCTGCATGCTTTAGTCGGTAGCCTGTCTGGCTCACAACCGAAGGGTCGTGGGCTCGATCCCGCTCCGCCTAATATTCTTCATTTTTTTCTTAAAGGCAAACTAATTACTTATCGACCAATCGGGATTTTCCGGTCCCGCCGGTGCCGGCTTTTCTGCGACACGTGCTCCTTCGCAAACACGGCGCCGGCGCTTTTCAGCACGGGGGTATGTATACGTGCCAAACAAACGAAGGACATCGGGAAAACCAAGAGAGAGACGGCAAGAAATATACACACGTGACACGATCAGTAACTCTCTGTGCATGAAGACGATAAACAGAAATTAAAGACGTAAAATAGTTCAAATTGAAAAAAAAAAAGTATTGCTGTATTTTTTTTTGTTCACGAATATGTGCGAAGATGCTTGTTCCGTGTCCATTACATCACCCGCACGCTCGAAATCTTTCAAAATAGGGAGACGCCAGAGAACAAGTGCCCGATAGAAGCTGTCGGGCATAGAAAATAATCAGAAACACCTTTCATAGCCCACGTACTTTATACTTTACGTTTCGGATGTTTTTATCCGCTCGGGAAAGATGCAGGACGGGGTCATTTTTATATATGTGATAGGACTGCCATGGTAGAAATACACAAGCAAAACCGGAATGCTGGCGAACCTTGAACACACTCTACATTCCTGCCGATTGTTGTTTTGCTTAGATTGGTAGCACGTGTTTACACAAGCTCCTGTTGAACGCAGGTGTGCCTACACATATAGCGAAGTTTGGCATCCTTCACTGATGAAGAAAAACACCAACTAAAGCAATTACACCGTTACAATGATAATAAAGGTATATACTATTCGGTACGAGCCGAATAACAAAAGTGTTCCATGTTATTTTCCGGCGAAGAGACAAAATGCACGCACGTTTTCCCATAGGAATGCACAGGAGCACCGCAAAAGTAGACTGGTGGCTGTATGCTTCAATTTGCCTCCCGCAAGTCGCATAGACACTATAAAGGCCCGTTCACACTCTTGCGACCGAGTGCGACCGAGCACGACCGAGAGAGACCAGACCGGTTTTAAGCCTCTTGCGATCTCTTAGGACCAGCTCCGCTGTAGCGCATCCGGTCTAAAACCGGTCCGGTCGCTCTCGGTCGTACTCGGTCGCAAGAGTGTGAACGGCGCGTTAGCCTCTTCAGCTGGAGGAGGACTTCACAGAAGATGCGACGGAGCTTTCAACGTATACGATGCACCGGCCCGTAAAACATTCACCCTGTACATCGAAGCACCTCTACAAAGTGTATTAACTCCCTTCCTCACTACGTTAAAAAAATATATATACCGTGGCGCCATAGACCCCGAGAAAAATTAGTCACTCAATGGTGCTAATAAACCATGTGACTCCAATGGAACAGATGAGCATCCTCTTATTCCAAGCACTCTAGAAAGTGCGGACGATTTCGGACGAAGAGTCTTTTTCTCCAGCGAAGCGACAGAGGGGGCTGAGCGACAAATTCTTTCGTCGCGTGGGAAAGCACGCACGTTTACCGTCACCTGGCACATTTCTCAGCTTACATGCCGCAATAACAAAGCCAAGCACTTCCGAATTACCTATGACTATTTTCCGCCGACCGAATAACGAAGCTTAGCCTTCCGCGGTGAAGCTCAAGTTGGGAGTGGCAGCGGAGGTGTCCGGACCATATCGTCTGCCAAACGAAGAGAATGATTTGGCA
This sequence comes from Ixodes ricinus, assembly GCA_037355805.1. Lineage (NCBI taxonomy): Eukaryota > Metazoa > Arthropoda > Arachnida > Ixodida > Ixodidae > Ixodes > Ixodes ricinus. The sequence goes on along the minus strand of JAZHYW010060765.1, from coordinate 2,644 downwards.
TAATTTAAGACAAACCCCCGGGACTGGAAAAAATACGAAGGACAGCACAACACACAGGGTCTCAAACGCAGCTGAATTTTATTCCACAGAAGCACGTGTTTATATTTAGGGCTTTGCATGCCCCCACAAACCAAAAGAAAAGAGAAGGAAAGTGAAAACACTCTTTACACAAACGCATAAGAACCCAAAGGACTTGGCACAAAGCCGAAAGAGGTTGGACGTTGAACCTGAATCATTTCAACCGAACATCCTGATAAGACTTGTTCGTCAATGATTTGGGTTTATCCGAGTTTTCATATGATTATTTATTTCGCTTTTCCCGGCTCCCTCGGAGTTTGTACCAGGCTGATGCCTTCGTAGACAATCACGCATCAGGTTAGTGCTCCATGTAAACAAGAAAGCATCATAAACTTTATTAGACGTGGTTTACGACTGCAAAGAGCAAGATAAACGAACGAAGGGCGGAACGGGAAAATAATGCTAACAACTTTGATTTAGTATACATCAAATATGTAGTCGTCTTCTTCGAGGTTGTTCGCGTAATACACAAATTAACTATTAGTTCGAAGAAAAAAAAGATTCACACAAGATGCACTACAGCTATACCCGTTGTCTCACCGAGAAATAATAAAGTTGCGCGCATTATTCGTGTACTGCGCGAAGTAGTTCTTAAAATATTTGGTTGTCGAAGGAAGAAACGATGATTTTAGAGTTTGAAACGTTTACGTCTTGATAAGATATATCTATTCTAATATCTCAATTCAACACATCAGAGGGGTAATTAGTAAATTTCACGAGGAGCCGGACTTTTTTTTTTTTTTTCATTTCTACGCTTTTTCAGGTGAATACGAGGATGGCCTGTAAACGAACAGTCTCTGATGTTGTTGTTTTTTTATCGGGGGAAAGGGAGGGGGGGAGGATTTGCTGAGGTTGATAAGACAAGCGACATTGGCATGCTCCAGTAGGCCATGCAGGCTTACGTTGTGAGGAGAGGGCAAGGGGGGAAGGGGGGGGGGCACGTCGTTACGTAATAAGATTTAGCTTGATTTAAATTAAATAGGTCCGGTCAAACCATCAGTGAAAGAGAAAATGCAGGCTGTTTTTTCTTCCACAGTGTTTTCATTCAGCGTAATGTTTTTGTTTGTTGTTCTTGTTTTTCTTTGCGAACTGGCAAAGAATGCTTAGGTAACAACTTATGGCGAATCCCATTGGTCGTTCTAGGAGCGACGAATCGACTTTTCTGGATCGACTAGTTCACTGCAATCGGGATCGAGACCAGGTGTTCCATTCGTCGTTTTGGATCAGATCCCACTCCGGATCTCGATCCGAATCCGAGAAAAGTCGCTCTGCTGATGTCGGCGGATTCGACCGGAAGCCAGCCTGGCCAGCCCTCGAAGCGCACACGTGGCCTCCTTTCTCGCCGGGCATTTTTGCGTCGGAAGAATTCGTAATGGCCGCTCGCAAAGTGCCGCCCGCTTTATTGCTGCTGCTGCTCGATGACAGTTCGTCGTCAAGTTGCTGGAGCAGCTGCTCCAGCAGCAGCGGCTCGAGTAGCAGCGACGACGAGGATTGCTTGTATGTCCAGCATGAATTCGACTGCCCTTTCGGAACTTCCGCGGAAGAGGCCGAAAATCAAGACGTACTTGGACGCCGTTCACGAGTATTCCGATGGAAGAGGCAAGTGGGCTACGCTGACGCACATCGCTTATCGACACGCATCTTTCACATCTTTCACATCACGAATAACTTCGCTCGTGCGTTGAACACATGTTGTTAGCACCGCGATTGCGGAAACATGTGCTTCGAGATCCGGGACCGCGGAAAGGGGATTCCCGGGAAGATGAATGACGGGAAGGCATCCGCCGATCCCAGAGGAGTGGTCATGTTCCACTGGGGATCCGGAGGCGGAACGACTCCGTTCGGATTGTGTGCTCCATCTCGGATCTGGTCTACTGATCCCGGCGCGCTCCAAAACGACCAGTGGAATTCGCCATGATGGTAACGAGGGATCAGCACGATTTCTTTCATGCGATGAAACTCGTAGCCCTATAGTTTCAACGCACTGACATCTAACGAAAAAAGGCCGAATTGACGCGAAGTTCTGCTCGCGCATCCCAGGCTATTCCAGCCACACTTTGGAGTCTGGACCTGGGTGTATTTCCAGCCGTTACTTTAATGTCTCGTGTTTGTATTTAAAGTCAATTATTTACCACTTCTCGAAGCAAGCTTATTTACCAAAGAGCTTTGTTCAGGCGCAAAAAAAGCTAAGGCACGGAACCTTTAACAATCCACAGAGTGTGCTTCCAGGCTTCCTTGTCTTTACATATCAATAGTGAGAAAATTCACACGATTGATACTGAAGATACGGAAGCCTGGAAGCGCGGGCTTCTTGCTATTCAGTTTGTTTCAACGTCCACTCCAGGCTGCCCTGCACGGATCGGCGCTTTTCACAGATTATCACAGTCAACACGCCCGTCGCTTCTTTCGATTGAGTGATTAATCAAACTCGTTTTTTATTGGCATTTGGCATCACCCTGCCTACGTGTCTGTCGTCTTGAGCCGAAAGCTTGAGCAAAAACGTATACATACTATTAGAAAAGGGTGAATAGTGGAAACGGCACTCGCAAATGTGTATTATCATTTA
>JAZHYW010060764.1:0-39762 GCA_037355805.1 Ixodes ricinus | reverse complement strand
ATGAGTAGGCGGTCCGCGTCGCCCCCCCCCTGCCCCCTGCCCCCTTTCGCACCCCTTGTGACGCCACTGAGTAAGGGTGGCGGATAAGTGTGATAAGACAGAACCAAAATCTTGTACACGTCATGAAATCATTTTCTTATGTCTGCCACACGCTTTCGTGCCGTGGCTACCGAGTAACGTGGCGTTTGCGCCGCTCGCGCCAACATTCACCGCAGCTGCCACCAGCGCGCGCGCGTCGAGCTTCGCCTCTATGCACCGGAGTGTTAAGAGCAGCATCCGACCTGGAGCGCGGTAGACACGCAAATTATGCTCAGTATTATTACAGGTCGACCTTCTTTGCCTAGCTTATAGGTTAATCTCTAAATTAAAAAAATACACCGCTCTATATTTGCTGTCGATCGCAAATAGCAGCGGTCTTTTAACTGAGTTCCAACTCCGCTAAAGAACGGTCACATTTAAAGGGACACTGACAGGGCAGTTATGCTCGCCGAGGTTTTACGTCGTACATGACATATGAGAGCCCAACTACCCAGAACAGAATTTGGGGCTCGAAATTCCGGCTCCTTTCTGCCCGAAAACCGCCGATCAGAGAACTGGCCGGTTTGAGTCGCGCTTACTCTCTTTTTCGTGGTCACGGGCCGTTTTCTAATAGCGAGTTCGTTTCACGGCACTCGTGTCCACGCGTGCCCACTCGCGGCGTAAAGCGAGTTCGTTTCGGCAGGCACTCCACGAGTGGTTGCACTCTCCGGGTTCGTTTCAGCGGCGGCACCCCACGCGTGCATGCCGCTCGCTGCACCGAGAAAATCGGGCGTGCGCCAAAATGCAATCCCGTCATGCCTTGCTCCGGCGAGGGAGCGGGAGCAGACGACGAGGGTTCGTCTGCTACGATGTGTCGCGGAACCGAAAGGAAAAAAAAGTAGATTTTCTGATAGAAATCGCGTCCCGCGGGCAACGGAATCAAACGCGAGCTTGAATTGTGAGCGTCTGCTATTTCATGAAGGAAGCAATTGACATCCCGTGCTTTATTTGCAGGTTTTGAGTCGCTCTGTTGCCGTACAGACACTGAAATATACCATTGTGTCAAGAAATGCTCAGAACAAACGCATCAGCGGCTTCCGGGATGTTTATCACCATCCGTGTGCGGGTGAAAAATTTAACATTTGTCGACAAAACTCCCCAGCAGAAACCTCTGACTGCCCAATAAGCATCAGAGAAAGCTAAACATTGTGACTCTACCCGAGGCTTGGGCAACATCATAATGTTTAACATTTACCTACGTAAGCCAACTTGCCCTGTCGTACTTTGTTCGAGAAGGCTCTCGTTCTCGACGTCCTCACCAAGGCTAATATGTGATCCACCTGTAATGACGATCGAAATCGAAAGTCCCACGAAAAGGTTTGCTGGATATTCCAACAGACTAGTTTTAAGCCGTACCCTTTCAGTGGTTCGCGCATAATACCATGCTCAAACGGATCAAGCTTCTGCTCGGACAGCTTCATCAGTTTTCTTCAGTGTAAACGGTTATAAGAATTGAAAGATCGCAACCAGCTGCTTTGTAGACAGCTGGGTGCGGAAATTTACACCATCTGTTACTATCTCTACGACAGCCGAGTTGCTTGAAGTCATCGCAACTATAAATTACAGGTTGCAGCGTTCAACGCTTATAGATAAACGTTGGTAGTGACTGCACTTTCGCAACCCCACCCATCACTCCGAACAGAAAGGCGCTAGTTTCGGTTTGAGGTCGGTACCTTTTCTACAACATAGATGGCGGCAGCATCAGTCTTCTGCACTCGGTGCATATCGATGCGACCACCAAATTTAATCAAAGTCGTGGGCCAGTGAAGGCACACACTCAATATTAAAAATAGAAAAAAGTATGGAGACCCATTTTTGTGGCATCTAAAAAGCTGCAATAACGTTGATTGAAAAAAAAGGTGCACAGACAACCGGAAGCATTCTGTGCGTTCACTGCAACGTTACTAGAACCCCTCAGTTGGGAAACTGCCATAGAGTCTGCTTTAGAAAAGTGGCTCCGATCCGTACTCGAGAACCGAGCTAATGGCGATCGCAACGCCGCCATTTCTCCCGCAGCGTCCACTCCGGGAACTGCACGGCTGCATGTCGAGTCGGGCCATAGAGATCGTACATACTAACTCTAGAGGAAAAGGTTCGCCATTTTCCCATGCATTCTGGCTGCCGCAAACGGCGGAGCATGCAGGCAGACCCTCGGGGTCCACACATGGTTACCAACTGCCTTCGATTATACGAATATAATCAGAGCAGTTTCATGAACTTCAACAATCCGCGAACTTACCGGTGGAAAGATATTCGCGTTCCTTTCGAAGCTTTCTTTTGCATAGCGCGCAGATGTACGGCCTCGCGTCAACGCTAAACTAAACCAGATACCCGGCTTCGCAGGTGAGGCGCGGCCTATCTCGTTGGGCGCGGCCGAGGAATACGAAACCGCGAAACCACCAGATTTCCGATATTTTGACAGAAGGGAAGTTAATGCAGCGTAATGAGTAGATTGCTTTTTATCAGCGTTAGAATAGCTCAGAATTTAGTTTACAACGTTAAATTATCACTGTTTATATTGCTGAGAGTTTTCAGTCTTCGCGATTACCATTGCGACTGTCGCCCTTCAGCTGACAACATTGCTTTCTTTCTCTCGTGTTCTGTCGCTCTCTTTCGCGATCTTTCACTCGGGACTCCGGGTGTCGGCGCATGGGATTCGCCACTCCTCCTCACCCACCTTTACTCCCCTGAGTCGGGCAAAGGCCGGTGGCGCCATCTCGCAGGCCATCTCGCAGTAGCTATATAGAGCAACTTTCATGTTTCAACTCGTCGCTAAAGTGTGGCGCTGTTGTCGTATTTAGCTCGGTCTCGGTGGACGCCAGCGGCCCAGGTTTGCAGGGTGAGTTTCCCAACTGAGAGTTTTGGTAACGTTGCTTCCAGGACAAGCCGCTTACTTCCGGTGGCTTCATACCTGCGTTTTTGCAGAACGCCGTAAAATGCTGCTCCTGCCCTATATATTTCTAAAAAAGTTGATCCAGTGGTTTTCGATTATGCTTAACAAGTTTCTCAGTTTAACCATATGTTTATTATCACTCAATCAAACATTAATGAGTAAAATTTAGGTAATTATCTTGCTAATTAGTATGTTTTGTAATCCTTGACGTCCGCCAAGCCTGGCAGTTTGTTCTCACAAAGCTTCTTTTTATTTTGAACACCATATTTTTAGGGATTTTAGAGAGCTTTCGCAGAAACTACCAGAAACACCCTATACCCTTTTCATGGCAAACGCCACCAGCGGTGCTCCAGTCTTTGACATCGCGGAGAACTTTCGGTTCATAAAAAGAATGAACAAAGCCCACTTAAACGCCGCTGCTTGAAATGTCGATGAAACGTTTAACCAGCAATTCTTTAGGTGGACGCCAAAGAACGAAGCGCGATATATGTTCCAAGGGCATGCAGCGGCGTAGACTTTCCATTTTCTCGGGGGGGGGGGGGGGCGGCAGGCTGAGTTCTCCGGGGGGGGGTGCTGCGCGTTACCTTCTTGCCAGAACTGGAGATTGAAGCTAACGAAAACACGCTGGGATTCCAGTTCCCATGTGTTTTGTCAGTAAAGGCAACGTGGGCGTTATTTTGTTTACATGCCGCTACAAAAAGCTCGTTACATGGCATGTAAACAGCGTCTCGGTAAGGATCGTGACCCGGGCCCGGGGGTGGCTCTGCCCCCCCCCCCCTCCGGATTTCACCAGGGGGGCACAAGACCCGATGCCCCCCTCCCCATAGTCTACGCCTATGTCCAAGGGTGCAAAGGCACAGAGGCGCTGCGCTTCGTCGTGGCAAGGCACGTCTTTTATCAAGCCAGCTGACTGCGATACTTGCGTTCGACGATTTCTGCCTTTTTCCTGCGGTGCTACGCTTTCCCATCTTGAATGTCGTCAATTCTGGAATACGTCAAAACATCGTTTTGGTCTCTCCACGCCGCTGAAGGGTGTTCACGAAAAATGCATGATTGTCACACATTCTTGTTTTGCCTCACCTAAATTTTCTCGCATATTCCAGGTTGAAATGTCTTGTTATTTTTTCCCCCTTCCGCATAGCACATATGGAACCCACATGACTGAGAACGAAAGGAAACGAAGAAAGACAGAGCGAAGGGGAAAAAACGGAAACTAGGAAAGCCGAAGCAAGTAAAGCATTTGGCTGAAGTGGAGACGAGCGACCCCCTTTACACAACGGCTTTTCTTGCGCGATCCCTTTTCCCCTGCGCACTGTCTTTGTATCTGACTATACGACTGTTTACACAGGGTTTTCAAAATCGCTTTGTGGCGAATGACGGCGAACGAGCAGAAAACATATTTCAGTACGTAGACGCCCAGCCTCTGCAACGCTTCATCCGGCAGATTTACATGGGCCCAAGATGGCCCATTCGTAACTTCCGGTGGCAGCACTTTCGCTGCAGCGACCAAGCGAGGATGCGCGATTCAGCAGATTGTCATAGAGATCAGTGGTAGTGAGGTACAGTCGAATGTAAATTGTTATGTAGATAATAAAAAAACGCGCCCATTAAATTGGCCAGAGCCTTAATTTGACTGACTGCTTGCGCCATCTAATAGCGATGGCCAGATGGCGCAAGATGCCGCCGATGCTCAAGGTTACTGCAGCCCTGAACCTTCTGGAGCATCTACCTGATTATTTATTTTTGTACGTGGAGCCCCTTTTCGCCGAGAGGTGGCAATAGTATCCCCTGCCGCAGCAGAAAAAGCTCGATCGCAGCAGATACTTGATTTCATGGTGTTTCTCTCGCAAAGTTCGAAATAAATGCAAATCGCTCTCACATTGAGGATATTTATTTTTATTCGAATTGCAGGCTCCAAGAGCGAGACTTATCGGCTCGCATAAACAAACTGCGCGTAGCAGCAGGAGGCTAAACGTTTGTGTCAGGTTTGTGTGGATTGCGACGCTAGCGCGGTGGTGAGATGAAGAATTAATGAATGTTTATTTGACCGAACACCGTTTCCGGAGTCGGTAGTGGTGATGCGATGTGAACGTTCGAGGACACGTGGTTACAAGGATCAGTAGTAGGGATCAGGGGCCCTAAGTTGAACCCGGCGCTGGTTGGACACTCGGCAGAAAGCGCCGTTCGCCGCGGCGCTGGCCAAACGCGGCGGTCGGCGATCTCGCTGAGTCTCCAACTTAATAATACGATTTATTCCCAGTTTTAAGTAAATGGTGGTGACCGAGAAGACAGTGCGGAGTAAGCTACGTGCTCGTTGGACCAATCATACGCCTATCTTCCGCCACGTGATCACGCTCCCGCCCATAGCCAGGCGTAGAAAGCGTGGTTAGGTGACGAAAGGTAGGCGGCTGATTGACCGGGCGAGTGCGTAGCTTCCCCGCACTGTCAGCTATGGGGTGAACGGACTATAGCCGATTTGACGAGCTCTGGCTTACGTACATTCCACAGCAGCAGCGCAACAATGATCGCTGCTCAAGCGAAGTACGCATAATTACTCAGCGCTTCGGAAAAGATGAAAATAATAAAAAAATGTAACAATTATTTGTACCTCAAACAATTTGAACAATACAGTTAAATATTCAAAGCATTGGTTCCTGAACGAAAATGTATGCATAATGTATATGCCCGAAGATGCAAGGTGTGCATGAATGCAGTCCTTGGAGTTTGGCTGATGCGCATGCGCACAAATTGAAGACGTGGCAAAAAAAAAAAAAAGCATCGCGTGTTTTTTTTTTTTAGCCTATTTCCATGGCTTTGTTTTTTGGCCGTTTGGTGCTGTGAATATCTCATTTGCTCGAGAAGGCTGGAGAGCGAAGCTGCCGCCACAGCTTTCTGTTCTAGCCGCTAGGTGTCGTCGATTTCGCTGGAGTTGCCAATACAGGATCTTTCACCAGCGACTAAAAGTAATCTTAAAAAAAAGACACTTGAAATAAAGAAATAATTTCTCCAGGATAACGTTATTGACCAGAGTGCGCTGGCCCCCAGCACACTGTTTACAAACAAACCCGCGTTTGGCCACACCAAGTGTGGGCAGTGCGCCTGCGCAGAAGCCGGACTGTGTGAGGTCCAGCGTCTGCGTCTACGCATGCGCCGACAACAGCGCCACCACAGTAGCGTGACGTCAGAGCCATTCGTTGGTCAATAGATATCAAATGGGGAACCATTTGGTATGAATACGGCAATGTAGTACGACCAAATTTCGTTTGGGGAATTTTAAGAGTTCACCAGAAAGGTCTAATACAATTCATTTTTAAAGATGGAAATAACAGCAACAAAATATTAACAGTGTTTTGGAGAACTTAGCAACCTTGTAAACGAAACCCATTACTGAGTCAATCTGCCAATGTAAATTTTACCATTTAAAAGTTTTTTTTTTCCTGAATAGCGCAGTATTGATTATAGCTGCTCCGGTGTAAATCTTTTATATAGTCGCTAAAAATGCACCGATTTTGTATTTAGGCGCTCCAAATTTATCTATCTTTCATCTTTAGCTGCTTCCAAATTCATTTCAATATGTGCACGCTCTAGATTGAATATTTACAGATTTTCCAAATGTGTTCTATATTTTATATTTCTAGGTTCTGTAAAGTGCTCCTGATTTTATACGTGTAAAATTATCCAGAATGCACGCACCGCATTTCGTAGTCATATATGGTTCCTTATCCTTCTCAAAGGCAAAGACAGCATCCTTGCAGTTGGTGTTGACGGAGCGTACAAGAGAGTTCAGGAAATTTAGTGGAAGAGCACTACGAGCGCACGCTCACCGGCGGAGAACAACAGCATGGCGGTCATGTTTAAAAGGGCGGCGTTACGTTATTCAATTGGAATGTTTTTAACTTTTACACGAGCTTACTGGCACTAGTGGGACACAAGCACACTCGCACGCAACCTCACTGACCAAGAAACTCCTTTGTTGCGGTGTCATTTCAAGGACAAAAGCGAGCGATTTTCTCTCAATCTCTTCTTCACAAAACTTAATGACGTAGATCGAGGTATCAGTGGTGGCATAGTCAGTGGCGGATCCAGAGGGAGGGTCCGGATGTCCTGACACCCCTCTTGAATTCTAAATGTGTAAAAAGTTAGGGCGGGGAAACGGGGGGGGGGTGGCGGGGGGGGGTTATCAAATGGGTGGTGCACGAAAGCACCTGATGTCAAAAGCCGCGTGTCAAATGCACCGTGGCAAACACCCCGCCCTTTTCGCCCCACTTTCAGAAACCTCAGTTTAAGAAGCCCATGACGCATATCTCTCGAGCTTGTGTAACGTGATCATGCCATACCCGAGACTGAAGTAAAGAATAACTGGATAAAGTTTTCCGTTCTTCAGGCCTGCCCTATGGGCCTATACACGTTCACGTCTTGTGAAGTTAAGAGTGAAAACAAACAGAAAAGATCAGTCACTGGCAAAACATTTAAAGACAGCTTTTATCAAGCATTGAACCAAAGCTTTCGCCGGCCCTGAAGCACGCGCGGATTCCCAGTTCCGGCGAAGTGGGTTCTGTCAATAAAACTGTTAGCCCGCAGCTCATGGCGCCATACTTATCACAACACCAAGCACCGGTTCCATTCTAAAAATATGTGTGTCCGTCTATGTAGATAGAGTATATAATTCTGAGTCTGGGCTTCCTCCACGACAGCAGAATGCATCACTGAAGATACCTTTTGTAGACCCTGAACATCTTATCGTTAAGACATGGAACAATGCTGGTTGAAGCGCGAAGAGGAACATGGGACTGGGGCGGTGAGGACGGGGCTTTTGACACGCGGGGAATACGGAACGGGGTAATTGAACGCGGGGTTTTCGAAACGTGGGGCTGATGACGCGGAGGTTTCGCGACAGGGATTCTGCATGCGGGGCAATCCCTCTCAAACATATGATACGCTACCGCCCCCCCCCCCCCTCCCTTTTCTGGAAAAACCTGCGTTCGCTTCCCGGGCATAATCAACGTTACTTTAAAAAAGTAACGTTGATTACACAGTTGTGGAACTCCTGCCGGGGGGGGGGGGGTACCCCTCCGCCAACTTCAATTCGCCCCCGTAAAGTCCTTTGATAAAATCCATGCTAATACATGGAGGGGCTTTAGCTTCCCGTCGTTTGAGCGCCATCTAGATTTTCGTTTCAAAACTGTGTGTTCCATAGAGTATACGGTGAAACGCCATGTAGACGTTAAGCTTCGAAACATATAGAATACACGGCAGTTACCATAGCATCCGTCCGGCCCGTTGAATGACGGGAGGTGAGGTGTGTGTGTGGGGGTGCAAGCAGCGTCTGTGAGCAGTTCCGTAACTATAATAACGTTGACATAGTCCCCCAAGTGACGATATCTGAATGCGGCTCATATGTTAGGCCCGAGCACTGCGTGAAAACTCGATTTATAGGCTCGTGATAATCAATAGATCGAACAAGCGTTCGGGTAGTGGCTTGTGTCCAATCGTTGCGATGACGTCAATGCCCGAACCCTATAACAATGTTTGGAGCCCAGCGCTTGTTCTGTGCTTTGCCCACCCCCGCGCGTAGCTATGAGAAACACTGGCGGCACATAATCGGCTCCTTGTTCTGGCTGAGAGATGAAAGGGTGGACGCTGCTCGTCTTTGCTTCGTTTTTCTTTCTGCGACTACCATTGCGTGGGGAGAAAAAAATTAAAGACGAATTTACAATTGCCTGTGATGCCGAATTAGAGCGCAGCTCTTGAGGAGGAGGAGGGGAGGGTAAAGAGAGGAGGGTGTCCTCTCCTCCTCCTCCGTCCTCCTCCCTCCTCCTTCTCCCCCTTCCGCGTTTCATATAGGTTATAAACGCCAGGAACTAGGGTTGTGCGAATATTCGAAATTTCGAATAGTAGTTCCGAATAACGCACTATTCGATATTCGCTTCGAGAAGAACTGCACTATTGGCGTTTTTCGAAGTGTTGATTGCGGCGGGTTAGCCCTGTTGAGTGCGCTTCTTACCAAGCACCGGTGCGCTGCGGAGAAGCAATACCGGCGGAAGCGAGCTCCGCAGGTGTTGCTTCTCTGCATTACATCGCTGCTCGGTAAGAAGCGCACTCAACGGGGTAACCCGCTGCGATAAACACTTGGAAAAGTAGGAATATCATAATTGCGAGCTTGGAAGAAAAGCATACATTCAAGGCGGGATGGTGCACCCGTGCCGACTGTATTTGAAAATAAATGGAAACTTTGTGAATCTGTATATCTGCATTGTAGTAAAAGTTTCAAAATTAAACTGTTATGCAAGAGTACACTATGTTAGGCAGAGATGCCCTTACAACCTGCGTTCATCATGCGCCATTTCCACCCCAAGACACCTGACCTTCTGAGGTCACAGTTCATAAATATAGATAGATTAAACTTAGCTTATAAGTTATAAATGAACAAGTGGAACAAACTTCACAGGTTTAGCTGAGTTTTCGTCTAAGCATTATGCAATGGTAGTGAAAGCAGCTAAAGAAACACCAATAAACACAAGGATGAGGAAGTAGACAGACAAGAGCGCTCTGTGTACTTCCTCGTCCTTATGTCTTTTGGCGCTTTTTTAGGTGATCATGAACCAACTAGCCCAAATTGCTACCTTAGCTCTACTGAAAGGCGTGGAAAAAACTATTCGATATTCGAATCGAAAATATTCGGCCAAAACCACTATTCGCTTCGAACTCTAAATCCACTATTCGCACAAGACTACCAGGAACTCGTTCTAAGCGGTACTTGCGCAAAGTACAACAGTCGTACCGTCGCCCCTTTCAAAATGACTCTCTTAGCCGTGTTCTAGTCCCTGACAGGATGAGAACGACGGGGCGTCTCCCTAGATTACAGCTGGCCTCGGGCACGTTGCTTTCCACCGTGCTTTGGCTGCACGTGCACACTCAAAGGTCACGAGACGTTGACGCGAGGTGAAAAGCTTGCACTGGAGGCCTGACAACTGAAAGACGTCCCCGCCGTTCTAATTCTGTCAGTAGCTATAGAGAGTACTCACTGGTGGCCATAGCTGTGTGCGTTAGGGTACCTGTATAGGCTCCCTGCGGGAGCCAGAGTTGCGCGTTCATCTCCGTAGCGCCGTCTTTCCTGCACGGCATGTTGATCCAGCTCTTCACGTGACTGAAATCGGCGAATAGCGGCGCCGCGCGTTTGAGGCGCGCGGCCCGCTCAGAAGCAGGGGAACGTACGGCGGGGCGCGCGCAACGTCTACTTTCCTGCACGGCACTTGATCCGGCTCCTCGCGTGATCGGATCTCGGCGAATAGCGGCGCGGCGGCACGTGGAAAACAGACGCGCAACCCGCTGAGCGCTTCCTAACGGCGAGCTTCCGCAGTTCTTGTCCTTCGTGCGTTCCGCACCATCAAGATCGCCGGTCATAGCGGGCTATTAATGTGAGCTTGGTCTGCAGCATGCGCTCTATACATCGCCCTCAAATACGGCGTCTATACTCTGTTTCACTTTATGATGTACCGCAGGAAAAGGCTACAAGCACGAGCTCCTTGCTCTGGGGCACATCTCGGCGGCACAAGCTCTCGTGCGTTAAGAGCAGCTCCCAACGCTAGAGCTCGCGCTTCTAGCCTTCTCTGCGGTACAACATAAGGTGAAACGGAGTATAGTGGATACCCCCTATTGCCGGCGTGAGCGATCGAAAGCGTCGCTGTGATCGGTCTTTCGCGATAGGCCGAATGCTGTCCGTTTCAGTCCGTTTCAGTCCGTTTCAGTGGCTTGGCATCTTGGTAAGACAAGAGAAGGTCGGCTATGGCGGCTCAATCTGGCGCGTGTGTAAAGCGTCTATAGATGAGACAAAACGCATGGCCTCCGAGATTGCAGAAGCGCAAAGCTAAGACCGGCCTATGCCCATAGCTCTGGCGTTAGCAAAACCACTTCTTGTGGTAAATCTTGTCGAAGGCATGACCGATCTCTCGGTGATTCAAGCTTTTGTTGAGTAGCCATGTTGAGAGAGAGAAGAAAGATAGTAAAATAAGTTGTGGGAAGTCACGCCGATTTCATGTGCCACAAAAGTGGCACAAACAACGTCGGACGTTTTAATTTTTTTTTCCGTGTTTGAAATTTTTTTTAACGAGACAAATAATTTTATTGTTTTTATCAGGATGTTGGGCTTTTTGTTTCCTACGAAGCATGTCGGATGACGTTTTCGCACTAAAGTCGGTCATGTGTGCTTCTAATTCGAGCAGAAACCCCCGCAACTTATAGGAGAATTTAAGTACTGACTGTCACCGTCTGTAAGCTGGCAGCAGCGTCACAACGGAAAATGCCGTTTAATATTTTGGAAATTGGGTTCTAAATTAAACCGGGGCTGGCAATGAATGTAATAGCACATAAGGGGGTGAATAATTTAGTTTTTCTCCCTAAATTTGTACGTTCTCTCCTGTGCGCTTGTATTATGTTTCCTTGCATGATATTTAAAGGCTAACTCCGGTATGTTTTCCCGATTTTAGGGTTATGACTGTTTTTAGTGTAGGAAATGTCCCTGAATTACGAGATGTAATTTTTTGTTTTCTATGCCTTGTGCAGTTTAGCGCAGGCAAACCAATGACAGCTGTGGATGGCATTTTTAAGGGGCTAGCCATGTCCGTATGTCCGTGTGTCCGTCCGCCGTAGGCCGGCGTCGGGTGCTCGTGCTTCTGCTCGTGAGATCACGTGCTCGTGTAGGGCAAAAAAAAATTGGAAAAAAGGATGAAAAACAAATTATGAAAAAAGAAAAAGAAGAACAAAAAGAGTAGAGGGTTCTGAGATGCCATCCCATCTGTCTGCTTAAAAAAAGAAAAAAGAAGAAAACCACACATTCTCCTACTGCCGTGAATGAAAAGGACCGAAAAGCTCGGCATGCAGCGCCTCAGCGTCTACGTAGACAGCAAGCTGCTCCGGAGACCAGGGCGCGAGAAGCTGCTGCACAGCGTCAAAAACGCCAAGCGGACCCGGAGTTGAGAGCTCGGGAAGCGGCGGCAAAGCGTCAACGCCGACAGCAAGCAGCAATACCTATGACCAAAATCAGTATCATCAGCACCACCCGAGCTTCGCCCCAATCAACATCATTCGCCACGTGGAGATGCAGTCTTTTAGACATACAGTGAGCACATGACGGAAATCGGGAAATTATGTGAACACAGCTAAAGTAATCAAGTTTAAATGTGAAATTGGTGAAGTTCTTGAAAGGAGTGTACGTGGACAATACAGTAACTATAATAACATGGGAGGCTGAAACACCAGAGCCAGCAGCAATAAGGTGGTGGCTTGGGCAGGGATGGCTCCTTTTGCCTCTACTTTTCATGATATACTTAAGAAAAACGAAGAAAAGACTAGAGCAAAGTGAATCAGGCTTGTGTGTATCTCCGAGGTGTCGTGTGTGTGCTTCTATATATAGTGAGGCAGGGTTGAGACTTTGGGCCGGAGCCACGCGTGTGGGAGTCCCAATTTCCTCTGTCCCGCCTGTTACCACTTGTGCTAGTTAGCTAGTTAGTTGTGCATCATTCAATTTTCCCTAGATAATTTCCACCAATCTTCTAATCGCCTTTTTGTGACTATACTCCTTTCCCCTTCCGTGCTTCCATCGTCGCCAGCAAAACCCAGGGCTCCGGCCAAATCCGTTACCTCTTCAGGGAGGGCAGGGCGAAGCCCCGTACACTTCAAAAGTGTCTCTCTATCATTATGGCAGGCGGCACATGATGTGTATGTCTCCTGAAATTTGGCCCTATAAGTCTTCGTCCTCAAAACTCCCGTTCTCGCCTCAAACAGTAAAGAAATTCCCAGTGAATTGTCAAATACATTTTCCTTTCTTATGTCCTGTTTTTGTGTCCTGTACATTGTTAGAGCTGACTTTTCCTTGATTCTTACCTACAGTTTTCTTTCTGCCTCTTTCACTCCCTTTTCCACTGAAGTAGTCTGCTCTGCTCAGCCCCATCACTAGTGTGTAAGTATTTAAATGTAAGCTTTCGAGTTCGGCTTGTCCATTTTGTGTTTAAACCTTTCATGTATAAATATTTGAATACTTTCCGTGCCCACCGCGTATCATCCACTTCGGTCAACCTTTGTTCAAATGTCAACTTACAAATTGCCTCCCTGTTCTCAAAAGACGACCAGCACATGTTCCCCTGTACCTCTTTTGGTGTTTTTCCATGTGCTCCCAGTGCCAATCTGCCTACGCTTCTTTGTCGAATTTCTAATCCTGATTGAACCTCTGATTTCATGTGAAGTACCCCATTGCCAAAAGGCAGTCCTGGTACCATCATTCCTTTCCATGTACCTTTGACCACGTCATATCTATTATGGTTCCATAGTGCCTTGAGCTTCAAAACATATGAATTTCTTTTCCCCTTTCTAATTATATTCTCCTCATGTTCCTCCAGATATCTCCTTCCTTCATTGAGCCAGACTCCCAGATATTTGTATTATCCTACATGGTCTATTATACAATGTCTTGTATCCTCAGGGGTTCCCTCCTTTCGTCGTTAAACACCATTACTCCAGACTAGGCACTGTAGCCAGGAGTTTGTTTCGGGGGGGGGGGAAGGCAGGCTCCATGCCCCCCCCCCCACCCCGTTGCTACGTGCCTGACTTGTCACCACTAAAACTCATGCCTAAAGTGTCCCCTTCCTCTCCACATATTCCAGCTAGTTCCTGTAATGTATCCTGGTTATCTGCCATGAGTACTGTGTCATCCGCATAGATGTATTACATTTCTCCCTCCTTCCATATAACTCACACCAGAACCTAAGTTGCTCTTCTCTCATTTCTTTTCCATTTCACCGAAACATATCATGAAGAGCAGACGTCGGTGCACAAGGTTGCGTGACAAACAGCCCACCCGCTAAATGCTGGTGCTCACAGTTTTAATATAGATTTGAGAGTGGATCAAGGTTTCCAATTCGTGTGATATTTTGGCAGGGCTCGTTAAGTAGTTCCCGTAAATGATGCGAGTCATTTATTTTGGTTTGACTTTTAACCGGAGTTACCCTTTTAGGCCGCGTTCTCGCTTGTGTGCCGGTCCTGTCACTTTAGTCATAGGAAAGCTCTTTGCATACATATACACATGCGTATAAAGCGAACATGCTTCAGGTGCGTCTGCGGATAATTATATCATCGTGCCCGCAGCGAACACCATGTCGTTTGAATGATGTATTACCAATGCGGCTTTACGGAATACTGTCGAGACCGGTTATAACGAAGTCGGTTATAACGAAATAGCGGTTACAGCGAAGTGATCACGATTTCCCATTCTCTTTTGCACTTCGTTATAACTGAAGTCGGTTATAACGAAATAAGCGGATATAAGCAAATGCTTTCCGATTCCGGTTGACTTCGTAGTAACCTGCAGTCTCGACAGTATCGAGAAAGTTCAGTTCCTTCTTTCCCTTAAATTCGCACATTTCCTCGTACGCGCTTGGTTACAGCCTAGGATCCACCAGATTGTCCGTTATACGAAACGGCTCGACCCAGGTGCCACGACGTAGCGCGGTCGCTTCTGGTTGGACCATCTCTGAATGTAGACTCTCTTCCAACGTGGTCTGCTGCTCGGCGACGTTGTGTATACGGGGGGGCACGTGGTGCGAGGAAAGCCCCCGGAAAGGCACATCGGGGTGCCACGCTTTGTGCGCGTGGGGCGCGTGCCCCCACACGCACCTGGCTGCACGTGCACGTCGTCGTGGCCGTTGCTGCGGTGTCTGTCCGTCCGTTGACGGAGAACTCGCGCGGTAACGCGAAGGTGCCTCCTCGTTGCCGCCGTACCCGCTGTTTGACGATGAGCGGTAATTCTGCTAACGCTCTTTCGTTGTTGTTGTTTTTCTTTTGTAGCGGGCTTTTTGGGGGCGCTGCATACTGCAGTGTTTGCACACATTCTTTTTATGTGACGTATGGGTAGACCGTGCGCTAGAGTATTGCGTTGCCGTCACTTTGAACAATAGATAGAGCACGCGCCCGCTAGGCCTGCAATCCGCAGCGTACGGTCTACTCAAGGTCTCCGTTGTTAGAAATGGCAGCGCGAGCTCACCATTTACTCCTTTCTAAGCGGCCGTCGCCATCTTAAACGGCACAACTTCCAGCATGGGCGAAAACACCGTATTGTTCTTGGAAAGGCCACAGAAAATTGTGCACGTTTTTGGCGTCATTGTTATTCGTTCTTGTCTCCTCTCTCTCTCTCTCTCTCGGTGTTTTCGCCCATGCTGGAAGTTGCGCCGTTGTAATAAACTAAAAGTTCAAATCTAAAAAAAAAACGTTGGACAAAAAAAGTTTGTATTGAATATCACGTAGTTTTTCAATGAATATGGTTTACTGCCCATCATCGTTTTTGCCAATGATCCAAAATAGCCTCAGGATGAAACCCATGTACGGAAAATCGTTCGAGAAACGCACACAAATTGGAATATAAAAAAAATTCCAGGTCCTCCCTTTTCTTTTTTTTTCCTTTTGCAAAATTAAATTACACGGTGTTACTTGCGGTCCGGAAGTCGCAATATATATGCTTTTAACGAGATCGCATTTGCGGTTTGCGCGCGATAAGTACACTCGTTTCTCGAATATAGCGTAAAACAATTTTCGCATGTTCAGATTTTTTAATGTTTCTTTTTATTTTTACTGTTTTACGCACATGTGTTTCAGCCTTGAAACGTTTCATTCTGAGAATAATTTATGGAACATACACATGTAGGGAAGGCCATAGGAATTAAGAAGTCCGGCAATCGATATACTCCAAGGAAAAAAGAAAAACGGCAACATAGGACGTTTAAAAACAAGGCGATTTGTTTCCAAAATGTTTCTAGCTTAGTATTGTTCACTGCAGTTGTTTGCTATTGAAGCCGAACCATATAATTTTCGAGTACGCTCTTCACTGCCTCTTTGTCGAATCACGAATAGCGCTGTCGCTGTGCCCGAGTGAGAAGACAACAACTCGAACAGAGACGGTGCTTCCTGGTATGAAGGAAACCTTGCAGCATTTATTGAACGTGTAAGGCAAACATGAGAATCAACGATGGTCCTCCCTGTGACTGCAAGGGGATGAAAACAAAGAAGAGATCAAAGCCACGGGCTGCGCACCTTACTTCCGTCACCCCGCAAGCGCCCTCGACACCACACCGCGATTGTTTCATTTTTGTACTTAAAGGAGCTGCTGCGACTTAAAAGAGTTGCTGCGATGGTCCCGTTTTGTACTCAGTGGGATCGGTCAGACCAAGGTGCGGGTTGTGTGAGGAAAATCCGGAGAGGGCGTCCTTGCGGAGCATCTTCGGAGGTTCGAGTGAGCGAGACCGGACACGTGGCGGCCGTGTGTCTAAGCGTGAACGTGAGGAATGCGAGAAACATAAGTTAACGAGGCGGCCACCCGAGGGACCCTTATGTACAAGTGGAAGACGTTTCGGGAAGGGGGTATCACAGACAAAGAGCGGCGTGGCATGCACGACGTCCCGGAAAATTTTTTGTTTGTTTTCAGGAATGCACGCGCAGCAGGCCGACTGGGAAGCTTCCCTCGTTGAACTTGAAGTGCCTCTTGTCGTAGAACTTGAGCAGGGCTGGACTGTACGGATGACGGTCCTGGAGGTGCATGTAGTGCACCTCTGGCTCGTTGGTCGTGTGGCCGCACTCTTCGCAGACGTAGACCTTGGCACGGCGCTCCTTGTACGCGTACTGGTGCTGGATGCCGTGAACCTTGAGCGTGTGCGACTCCAAGGAGCAGCGCTGTGTGAACGACTTGTCACACATCACGCATTTGTAGGGCCGCACACCTGCAAGAGGAAGGGGCAATCCGTGAGCGTTGTAAGCAGCGAGATTCCGGAATGACCAGTGTGAAAGCAGGCTAAGAGAACCTAAAGCCGTGGTCACACCGCTGCTACATCATACAAAAGATGGTCTGTAGACATGTGTGAAGCAAACGTGCATTGAACATGCATAAGGCATGTCCAAAGACAATTCTGTCATCATGTCTACGGCGAACGCCATGTCTTTTGTATCATCTGTGAGCAGCTGCAGCTTAAGCGTCCCATGCTGGTGCAAGGGTGCTGCTCTGTTTCAAAACTCGCGAATGAGTAAGGGGCCATACAGCGACGGATAGAGACATCGCGGATGAATCATTTACATATGAGCATCTCACCTGTATGCGTGCGAGTGTGCCGTTTAAGGTCAAAGGTGTCGTTGAAGCCTTTCCCACAGAAGGTGCACAAGTAGCGTTTCACGTCGCTGTGACACTTCATATGCCGGTTCAGGAGCCTTTGAAGACCGAAGCACTTGCCACACACCTTACAGGACAACCTGTTTGGATAGAAGACCAAGCAAGGAACGTGGTTAGATTTGACAATGCTGTAGCAACTCTAGGGTTTTTAACAAAATGCTCTTATGCGAGCTTAAGTCCAGTTCGTCTAGTCGTGTTGATGCTGCAATGAAACTACACTACCACGTGATTCCACATTCGCCGCATTGACAAACACAGGAAGCTAGCTCTTTTTAGTATAGACTGGCATGACAACTGTTTTCACATGTATAATAGTTGGAACCAAGTGAGCTGAGTGCAACATACCTGTCCTGTTGTGCCTGGGATTGGGGTGGCGGTGACTGGGGTTGCAGTTGGACCGGCGGCAGGGGCGGAGCTGGTCGCTGAGGACTCGCGGGTTCCATCGAAGCCACACTCTGATTGCTTTCGGAGTCGTGCAGTTCCAGAGACTGGCTCCGCCGACTCTTCTGCAGCAGCGGGTTCTTGATGCCGTGGCCGCCATTGACGAACTCCAGCGGCGAATTCTCTGCGATGCCCAGCCTCTGTTGAAGAAGGCTGAGCCGCATGGGCAGCGGCGCCGGAACTTCACCGTCGTCATCGGACATCTTGTCTTCAGACCTGACCACGAGGTCATGCGGCCTCGGCGAAGGCTCCGGAACAGTTCGGGACAAGGGTTCGGGCGATGGAATGGTCGTTCGTGCGTCCAGGGGAACGTCGAGGGGCGCCGGCAGCCTCGTCGGGAATCGGGATATCGGCGACTGGATGACCGGTACCCGACGCGGACATAGCGCCGGTGGCGGTGGCTCGTGGGATCGCTCGGGTCTTGAGGCCATATATCGGTAGACTGCCGTGAGGACGGAGGTGGACGAGACCTCGGATGATGAGTCCTCGGAGGATAGGTAGGGTTCATCGGAGCTCTGCCGAAAGCCCTTGTCGCCCTCGCTCGAGGACGGTGGCGTGGGAGGAGACGGGTGGGCTGCCTCGCTGACTGGTCACCGGGCTGACTCGTTGATCAACGCTCGACGCCGGGGAGCCCAAGTCTGTGGGACGAGAACAACAAAGATGGTGATTAGAGGTGCCAATGTATTGTAAAGTGTGCTGCTTACGTGCAGTGCTCAGAGTACAGTCTAATGTACGATCACATCCGGCGTCGCCTCAAAGTAGAGTGCAGAGTTTCCTTTCCCGAGGAAATCGACAACGCGTACAAGGTCGAAGTTAACATATAATTCAATTGGTCGTGGAAAAGCAGCGTTCCGCAGACTTTTCCGAGTTAACAGGTGTGGTCCGTGTCATTTTGCTGTTGAAGAAACCTCGGGGACATCCTAACTTTACTTCCCAAGACCACATTCCCGCTCCACTACCGTGGCCTTTCGCGATAACGACATGCGTGAGAAAAATGCAGGAACGATTTCCTTGAAAAAGACGGCGTAGGAAAGTAAGTGCACGGTCAGACAACCCCTTAAACACAAAAAGTCGCCCGATACCCGACACCGAAAATCGACGGTTGCGTACCTAGGATAGTATGACAATACCCCAATGTCGCACAAATGTTTTTTCTTAAATATAGTTTAACGTTGTAACTGTTTGTACGACCGAAACTTTTGTACAGACTCAGAGCAGCAGGGGGCCAAAATGGAAGAGTCAAGGCGACCGATTCCTTTTAATCTATCAACAAAAGACTGAGAGAATTGAGGAAGGGCACGGCACTCGTTGCCCCTTCAGCCAGACCGTTCCACGCTTTGCCAACCAGTGCAAAGGGTGAAAAAAAAGAGGCATTTCACGCAGGAAACTTCTTCGACGTCTCGGCTCCTGGACCGTTCTCAGAACGCCACCGGACCAACAAACCAGGGAGAGGGGAATGCGAACACTCCGGAAATGACGAGCCTCCGCAGAGCCGCCGGTACGGGACTATGGACTCCGGTTTTAGTAACTGGGCCCGTTCCGAAGAGCGACCAGCCAAGGTGCAACTGTAAGCGGCGTGACTCCAAGCGGAGTTGACTGTAAACGAACAACGAAACCAAAGGAGGGGCTGGGAAAACCGTTAACGTCCCCGAGAATGCCACGGCCCGTTCCACGTGGTTACCGACCGACCAGTAGGGGGGCTGTTGGGGCGCGATGTATTTGCAGCCTGAATGAGCAAGTGGCATGGGAAAGGAAGAAAGGCAAGGTGCTTGCCATTCATCTCGAGTTGTTGGCTCGGTTGCGGAATCGGGCAAGTTTCGCGATACGTGAGAAAAGTGAAACAAAAAAGTACTGGTGACATTTAGAAATTCGCGAGTGGAACTAGACTGCTAAGCTCAGAAAAAGTATTTGACCCCGAACTGTGTTTCTTTCCCCCGTGCTGACGAATGTTTGGCCTTGAGACGAAAAGGTGTTTTGCCCGAAGACAATTCGCTTGGAGCAACTGAACTCTCGCTACTCAATGTATTGTCTGTTTTACTAGTCAAGTCAATGCACGAAAAGCAAAGGCGGATTAGAAGGTAAGCTGCTCTAACAAAAGAGTAGTATCTCGAAGAAGACGCAATTACGAAAGCTTTGACAACTCTTCACCTGATGAAAGGGACAACTCTAATCTTTTGTTCATTTCTCAATCCCCCTTAGGCCCTAGCAGTTTGAACTGCCGAGATCCTCTCACAGCCTTAAATTCGCAGCCACAAAATCCAGACGGCGTCTTGTTAACTGCGGCAGCGCTCAGCCTCGCCTGGCCTTGAAGAAGACTTTACGGTTCCAAGAACTAATGGCGCGGCGACCTTCGGCGGCCCAAAGCCCTACTAACGGCCTGTCCCATAGAAGCAAAGCTGCCGAAAAGAAGCGATGTACACTCTAGGCACGAGGAAACAAGCAGAGCACCCCATCTCGGCGTCCTTGCACGGCTAGGGTAAGGGCATAGCTGCCCCGGGGCACCCCTTCCACCTGGAAGAAGCTCTCGGCTTCCGCGAACCGGTGCCAGCAAGCTCGGGGCAGCTGTGGGCAGGACGAGGGCAATCAGGGAAGCGCCTAGCCCTTCCTTGACCACTACTACGGGGCAGCTGGACTGACTGGAAATTGCTTCCTGGTGGAGTGTAGGGGCTGACCGCCGAGTCGGACATCTGCGCGCTTTGGGTCAGCAAGTTACGGGCGCCCAGGGTGGCCTTCTATGGCCTCGCGAGAAAGGGAGATTGTATCGGGACCACTTTCTCGCCAGTGATCCCATTGAGGGACATTTGGCTTTTGGCGAGAAAGGCTCGGTCGCTTGGGGTCGCTGGTCTTCTGCGATCCCCGAAGCTGATTTGCGCTCCTCCTCGATTTTCCACGCGAAGAGACAATGGTTGTATGTCTTGCTGGCGGCTGCAATACGACCTTGAACGAGCTATTGTAAAGATAAAACTTTCTCTCTTTGATCTCGGTTTTTCTTTTTTACATGTGTGTTAGTTAGTTAAAAAAAAAATTTCGATCGCTGCAAAACAAAAATTAGGTCACTGCGCGTCAGGCGTAAGCGCAATGCTGCCAAATGACGCACCTCCCTAGTTCGTTTAATTGGGATCTGCCAACTAGAGAATACTTGTCGTATTTTTGGATTTACACCAAATTTTTTAAAGAACCAGAACAAGCTGGTTTGAAGTCAGCCAAGGAGCTTTATCAGAGCCAGTGTAAGTTCGCAAAATCTAGTTCAAAGAAAGCAGGCGGGATCTCCCACTCGGTGATTTGAGTCGGCCACCGAGATGTCCAACATGGCAAAGATTGTGCACGCTGGACACTAACTCTACTCCGTAGCACCTAACGATTGACCGCAACGAATACTAGGAGCCACCGGAGCCAATCCATAGCTCGGAAGATGTCACGTGTCTTTCCGGTTTAGCAGAGGAGGGAGCGTGAAGTAACGAGACACGCTTCGAGCAATGGATTGCGTCCACAAGCTCGCAGCCTCCGTTGCGGTCCATCGTAGATCGAAACGTTGGAGAAGAGAGGTTGCACTATTATCAACTGACTGCACAGGAAGCCGGCTAGACTAAAGATGTAGTTTAGCAAGATTTGTGTTTGGGCTAGTTGGTTCATGGTACCGAGTGAATTTGTACGCGCAAACACAGAAGACGAACACGAGGGAGTGGACAAGGACAAGCCTTGTCCACTCCTTCGTGTTCATAGTATGCGCATACAAGTTTACTCAGTAAAGATAGGATGCTTGACCACTCCAGACAGACCGGATCCGCAGCGGAACTGATGTGAGACGCTGTCTAGAGTAATTGAGAAGACCTTGGGGGCGTCCGATACAGAACCAGCTGGCGATAATCAACAAATAAACCGCCCACTCCGCTTTTCGAGAAAACCGGCCCTCCAGATAGTGGGAACCAGAATGTGAGCAACGGTTCGAGTTTGCCTATGAGTAACGTTTCTGAAGAATGATAGGAATGAGGACAGCGTCGCTCTCTCTCCCTTCCCTATTTCCTCCCAGGAAATTGCAAAATTGTCAGACCGATGTTCGTAAGCACTTTTAGGCTGCGTACATATGACCACGAGGCGATAAAGGAACATCCTAGCTCCGCCGTTATTTTGGCTTTCGGTGGGTTCCTGAAAACTTTAATTCTTTGATTCATTGGATTAAGTACGGTTGATTCATCTGCATATGTTCGTTTATATATATATATATATATATATATATATATATATATATATATATATATATGAAAGCTAGAGGGTGTTCTTTGCCCAGTATTAACATGTAAGGCAAGAGGAAAACGAGGCATGCGCAGTCTGGAAACGGTAACGCCGTGGGATGAGACGAGGGTACTCCGAGCATGTGCAGTAGTGCTCTTTTGCGGAATATCCGAAACTGCGCACGTGTCAACAGTTCAACGACTCGGCATTTTTCGCTTGAGTGATAAGTGGGGCGAGGGTGGTACAGACCCTTTTCAAAAGTGCGCGCCACCTTGTTCCTTCACCAACTATTCGAGTGCGTCAGCGTTCAGCGAGAACTGGGGTCCAATCAAACGCTTCGTGCCCAAGAAATGACGACCATCGGTGTTGGATGGATGGATGCTAACGGCTATACCCTTTGTAACGTGTGGTAGCCTGCGCCACCTAGCCTAATCTTGATGGACTTTTTTTGGCCTGTTAAACTTTTTTTGTTTGACGTACATTTTATTTATCTGTCGATTGAAGCACGCACATGACAACAAGGGCCACAAGAACAGCCGCGTCGTCGGGGCTCGTTATGGGGACGTCTCACGTCAGCGCGTCCAGCACCGACACAAAAACAAAGTAACGGAAACTCTGGCAGCGGAGCAACCTGCCGCTTCAATACAGACAGGTTTCCTCTCCCTTCGCCGGAATGCATCAGAGAGCGGCGGCGAGGGGCTCGATCGGAACCCGTCCCGAATGAACGGCCGGCGAGGGGGGGGGGACGCGTCCCGCGCCGGCCTTGGCAATGAACGGCAACACTTTCACCTTCCCCCGGCTAAGGCCGCCGTTGCGCCAGCAACCGGTTTCAACGGCGGAGATGGACGCGCAATTTTAGCAGACCTGTACAACAGACGTTCCCTTTCGCTGGAGTGACGTACCCGCGCGCGCCGCTCCCGATCTCTTCGCCGAAGCCGGAACGGCGTCCAACTCTGGGATTAGCGAATTGATACGTCCATTTAGCGTTATCGATGATGGTAAAGATCACGGCAGAATGCATATGGCGGTCAAGAAACTTACCCCGGACATCTTCAGTGGCTAAAAAGATTACGTAGCGAAACTTAAACAAAAAATCACAAAAATATTAAGACAACTTTTTTGCTTCGAAGGTAATTAGTATCGCTGCGGTTTTAGCAGAGAGTTGTAGTAGATCGTTCTGATACCGGATAACGATGCATGCGCAAAGGACGCAGGCGGAGAATCGTTATCGGAGTCATGCGAATGATCTACTAAAACTCCTCAATAAACCTAAATACTCGACTAGAAAACCGTGCCTATCTCTTCTGATGCGAATCACTGGAACCATGCATCAGAAAGAAGAAAGGTATACTCTGCACAAATAGAGAGTTTTAGTATATCGTTTCGATGACTCCGATAACGATACTCCGCCGCCGCCTTTGAGCATGTAGCGTATCGGAACGATCTACTAAAACTCTCTACTAATTTTACACCCTTAGAGGTGTTTCAGTTGGTAAGAGGGCTAGCACCCTAAGGGTGTTCTAGCAGCACCTTAGGGGAATGGTGTATGGTGTTCCGATCCGACATCTAGACTGTTGCGGATACGCCCCAATTAACGGATGGAGCAACAACCACCATGAGAAAGACGCTACAACATTGCAACTTAACTGCGGGCGAGCTTCGACCGTTTGTCTTCCATGTTCCTCTTCCGTTATCGCAAAGGAGGACGGGCCCGTAGTTTCTCACCCGACGGTTCGAGGGAAAGGGAGTAAAACGGTCTTCATCGACGCTCAAGGAGCAGATCATTCCCGACAACGGCGTCGCGTGCCTCCCTTTACCGCGTTGACCGCCCGCCCCGGCCACATCCGATACAGATCCCGTCTGCTAGAGCTCATTGAGATGCAAGTTAGCCTCGAGGAACAGAACAACCGCTGGCAAGCGGGCCTGGCGGTTGCAAAGAGGGGAGGGGTCGCGTAACGGTCCGAGCGTCTTCTACGGGCTTCTGCTGCAACGGACGATAGAACGTCTCGCGAGGAACAGCAGATGTCCGCGCGAATCTTGCGAGGAACGCCAGATGCGCCCAAGAACCGTTAGAAGAAGCGGACGATAGCGCGCCCGGCCGCGGACATGCGTCGGAGAAGCTATCCAATGAGAGATAAGTGCGATGCGACACGCGGGCCCTTCGTGGATAGCGACTCCGGGGACGACATGGACACCCGAAGCGATCCACAGCAACCAGACAAGAAGCTGCTCCAGCGAGGATTGCGACACGTGTTTACAAGGCGTTCTTTTTCCGGTGCGCGTCAGCGGCACCAAGGGCAAGGGCACTCCTCGCGACTTTCTTCCCAGTTCAAGGAAAAATGCGGCGGTCCTCAAGGTCTTTCCATTGTCGGCCCGGCGGCGGCCGATCCGCGGAATTTTGTCGAACCGCGATGAAATTTGTGGGGAGCCTTTAACGAGGGGAGAGGGCGGGAGTGGTGACAGATCTACCACGGTACCCGCATGGGGAAACGGGGCAATGCCAGAATGGGGTTCCGCGGCGCCAAGACAACAACGCATTTTGAAGGCGGAAATGCGTGTTACAATCGCTTACACGCCTCCTGGAGAAGAGGGCGCGCGTTGAGTCTGCTGGAATCATTGCAGATGCATCGGATTAGTGTGCAGGGCTGACGTCTGCTGGTACTACCATCAGACATTAAATAAGCTCCTCTTAAATTAAAAAAAAAGTTTCGTCATCGAATGGTTTTGACAAGAAAAGTCAGAACATGTATTAATTAAAATATACTTTAAAACAGTACCATTGACGACGCACCATCATCATCATATGTGCATCGTGCAACGACTCCTGCGGAAATTGTTTAGGTCAGTATTATAGACAAGACATCATGATGCCTGCATCATGCAACGACATCTGCAGAGATTGCTTAGGACAGTACCATTGGAAAGCAATCATCCCTGCATCATACAACGACTCGGTACAACTGCCGCGATTGCTATCGGTGCGGTACCGTTGGCGGCAGTTCGCGCACCCGGGCCGAGGACGGAGGAGGGCACTGGCTCACCGATGATAAGATTTCCCTGGAAGGAAGCCGGTGGACACCGCTGCACCACGAGACTCTGCGGCGCCTGTTCTGGGCTCGGCGGCGGGGTGACGGCCTCAGAAGCTGCAGAAGTCGCAGAAGTCGCGGGCCTCCAGTGGCTCCGGGACTTGCGCACCAGGAAAGCCTTGGGCATACTGCGGTCCGCCGGTTAATCCAGGTCAACGAGAAGGGACGGACGAACCGTAATCCGGAGGGACGGCGGCCGCCGGCCAGGATCGGGACCCGACTGGCCCACGGGACGGAAAGGGGGCGAAAGAACTCCGGGAGCGTGGGACACACGGCCGGAACCCAGCACGTCCGACTGGTCTCTGCGAAAGTGGGCTACTGGAGTCGGCTAGCAAGGTGAGCGAAAGCGACAGCGGCTGCTGACGTCACGGGAGAGGAGGATTCGGGGCCCCCTGAGCGGGAGAGGGCAGCGCGCACTTGCCCCCCTCGGCATCCACGAAGGGCAACTTGTTTTTCCTCCCTTTGAAGAGCCCGAGAGGGGTCCCCGCCGCCGATGGGAGGGGGAAGGAAGCTCCAGGCCTTTCCTTCCTAATGGTCCCGACGCTGGTGGTTTTGGTGGAGGTGGAGGATGAGACATCAACAACACAACATTGCGCAGGTACACACGCATCTTGCCGAGAGGGGGCAATGGCGCATGCGCAGATTGGGCGCCGTTGCCACTCGGTCAGTGACACATCCTCGAGAACATTTCTGCTTTGCCCCTTTGCTGCCCGCTCCGTGTTTTTCGGTTGGGAAGGCGAGGAGGCTTCTTTTCGATTTTGGCATGGGTCCGGTTTTTCATTTTTTTATTTTTTTCGTCAAAGTGACCTACGTTGCCTCAACGGAGTTGGAGTTGCACTTACTTATGTTTACGTTTTTTTACTTCTTCATGGTAGATTGCATTGCATCTCTTCATAGCTAGGCTGGATTGTGGCGTTTGGAAAGTTGTCCAACGTTGGGATTCGTTCGATCACAACGTTTACGAAGCAGTGCTAGAGGCATCTTCGGATTGGTTTATGCCAACTGTTGAGTGCCGAATGGGCTTATTTGCAAATACATAAACGTGATGACGCAGCAGTCGTCGTGTAACCGTCACCAACGCGGGCATCTTATATCTATACAACAGGTAATCTTATTTTCCGTTACGGTAAAATTTACGGTTTCGTTTCGTCAAGCGACATAGCGTCATGCCGTTTTATGCTATTTGTTGGTCAGGGAGATACTGATATTATAATCACGTGTCCGACTGTCAGCGGACGGCAAAACCTCGCCTTGTTCAAGGTCATTGAATGGTCCCTGCGTCATCAGTCTCGACCGATCTTGTCTTTGTGGTTGATAAGTGAGCATAAACTGTCCTGTTTACCATTGTTTTCGTTCCTATCAAGTACTCAAGGCTTAGTTCCTCTAAGTACCAAAATCATATGTGACGTCAGGTGGAAGTGACGCCATTTGGCCGCTCGGCGCTAAATCTCTGTATGGGAAAGAGATCTAGCCGTCGCGCCCCTGCGGCTAAGTTGAGAGCTTAATCCCTGGGGACAACAACATGATTTGTTTGTTTCCGTTTCTAACGCCGTACTCGGCTGACGTAGCCAAACACCGCATCAGCGTTCGGCTGCATCTCCTGTTCACTAAGTGATCAAGCACCAAAATCCAGCTGACAGGCTTTGTGTCGCGGGTGAACACCGAGCTCTGTGGAAATGGATGGATGGATGGATGAATACGGCTGAGCCCTTTGGATCGGGCGGTAGCTTACGCCACCTAGCCATTTTGTCTTACCATTTAAGCTAGGCAAAGCGCCCCCTGTAGTCCTATCTTCTCGCCATATCCCGCAGCCGGTGAAGATCTTTGACTGTAGTCATCCCTTCTGAATTCGTTGATGGCGAGCCGTTTTCACCTACAACGCGTACTACTACTACTACCTGAAGTTAGCGGAATATATCGTATACCGAGTGTTTCTGCGACAATTTTTCAAAAGTTGTTTTTCATGACTTCCGCCGTGGCTAACAAACTGTTAGCCACGGCGGACGTCATGAAATGCGAAGAACATACCAATTTGCGAAATAATTACCTAAAACTGATTAATTCACTTTATAATTAGTGAAAAACGTATATTACCTTAAAAAAAACAAAAAACGCTGAGTGTCATAGAAAGCTCCTGAATCCGTGATTTCTGGGACGACGTGAAGCACGTGATAAGCGCGGCGATGAGCTGAAGTTGCAATTCGCGCAGCAGGCGCAAGGTCGGCGGTATAGAAAAACGCTGTTTATATTTTTATCATTCGCGTTGGTAAGAAGTGCCGTTAGCAAATCCGCACAACTTGCTACGAGCCTAATGTACCATTCAAATCTACGAACGACAAACAAAACTTCCGAATCCGGCACTTACGCCGTGTTGGGAATGACCATCCCCAAACACCGTTCACCTCCAAACTGACAGTGCGGTGGAAGCTACGTGCCCCTTGGACCAATCACACGTCTGTCTTTCGTCACGTGATCACGCTCCCTCCCACACGCAGAGAACGGGGCTCGGATGGCGAAAGTGAGGCGGTCGATTGGTCCGGCCAGCTTGTATACCGCTAACTTCGCTATCAGCTTAAGGTTTTTGTTTTGCTTTATAATGGCCGAGTCCCACTAGAGCGACAAAGCAAAGACAACCGACACCGACGAGCCTCGTGCCAGTGCAAGCAGGCACGCGGAGTTGTCTTTGGCCAGCCAGTCGGGCCGCTGAGCTTGCAATAGACGGATCTCCTTAGCGTTCTACGCATGCGTGACGCCGCCATAACTTTAGTTTATAGTATCGTGCGCTTCACGCGCAGAGCTCCAGCGAGGTTGTCCCACGTGCAGAAAGACTACATGTCCTCTCGATGCATTGCGGCAGCGGCACCGCAACCAAACTAGCTGGTGAGATGGGTCTGTAACATTTTTTATTTTAGAAAGACAGTCAAGCATCTCCCCCCCCCCCCCCTTTTTTGCTTTCCTTCCTCCTTTCCCCTCGCATCTTCCAGGATCTCGCAATTCCATATATAAGCGGTCCTGCATTTCAGAAAAAAGGAACACTTAAACTGTCTTTATTTGGCCTCCAGAATCACGAATATCGAGATTATTTTTTTCAATTTGCTGCACGGAGGCTGCAGAAAACATTTTTTTAACGTGCCGTTGAAGCCCTCCTTCTGGAGCGTGATGTCATATAGACTTTTCGGAATCTCCGCTCTCGCGCACTCTCGCTATTTAAAAAAAAAAAAAGGTATGACGTAACGATTGGTCAAAGGGTTTTCGTGGTTTCTCGCTTTCAGTTACATCTTCGGAAAAAAAAAGAAAAAGAAAAAGAATGAACGCGATTTCAGGATAACGGGATAAAAATACTCTAAAATTCACCTCCAACTCGTTTTTTTTTCAAGAACTTTTTTTTTTAACGCACAATGACAATGCGTGGTAGACCACTGTATCTGAAACTCTGTTCTCTCTTTCTTTCTTTTTGCTGAGCAGCATCGTCTGTTTCTCGATCCGCTTTTCAAATCTCGACACAAAATCTGAACGCCACGGTGCTGGTTTGCGTGTTCAGCAGACGAGCCACTTGCGGGAACCTCAACCATCGTTGAAATCATCGCACTGCAGCGGATATTCGGTCAAATTACTCTAGCAATGTAATACGCAGCGAAACTGGGGGAGTGGCGCAGACGAGAAACTGCGCATGGACGTTAGAGCGCAGAGCTCTGAATTTTAGATTTAGGATAGGTGGCGCAAGCTACCGCCCTTTACAAAGGGTATAGCCATTAACATCCATCCATCCATCCATCCTCTGATTGGAAGGAGAGTGGGTCCACGCAAATTCTAGCTTTTTTCTTTCTCTACTCCCTGTTCGAACGCGTTTGAACGCCGGCGTCCGGCGAGGAGCAGACAACGCTCTTCCTGACTCTGATCGAAGAGGGAGACGCTGGGTGGAGACAAAGGCAGCTCGCCTTTGCGTCTACCCCCAATTCCTCCAATCAGAACTCGGCAGTCTGACGTCACCGCAGGCGCTTATATCTCCTCCTCTCCCTCAGTTTCTCTCCCTATTCGGCTACAATAATGCCAGATTACCAGCATTATTTTTTTGTTACTACGAGAATTTTGTTAATTTTACTCTCCGTTTTGTTTGACGATTCGCTTTATAGGCGAAATTTTACGTTAGTCCAGTTTTCTGTTTTAGTTTCACCAATTGTATGAATCCAATGCTAGGGGTCAAAGTTATCCTTACATAGACACGTGTGTTGCTTTATTAATGCATTATGCCAATTAAAAGATGCTCGTAGACTTTTTTGTTTTTTTGTTAGAACAATCGAAGGTGAAAGTGATATAACCGGTGATCGTAGACAGTGAGATAACCGAATGGAGTCTCAAAATATAAATGTCAAGATTGTATTAGTATAGATACAGTTCTAAATAAAAATTATAACCGACGTACACTTCAAAATTTAAACTTTTTTTAAATTTTCTTTTTGCTAACAATATTGACAAAGGCAGGCAGCGTTCTCGCGCTTCGGTTGGGACGTCCATACTGGACTGTACTGCCTGTACCGCTGACTTTAACTGTTTCTCCAAAGGCCTTAGTCGATGAAGGCCAACAGAGGAAAGATATGAACAAGCGTTCAAGCCCTTCAAACGTACAAAATGCCCCCTAAAAAATGTAGTTTTTTTTTCGCCGCCAAAATAAACTACGCGCCACCGTATGCTCTTTTTCCGACGAGTTGTGTAGCGCTCGCGGTCAGTACCACATGCCACAGTTTCACAACTAACAGTTGTTCGAAAGTTATAAGTGTCTTTTTGAAACTTCCAACAGGAAAACGGCGACCGGCGATGCACACGATTACATAGCGGCGAATAGACCTTTCGCTCAATTACCCAAGCATCAGAGAGAATGTTGGGAACGTAGGTACACGCGCTGCACGTGCTCGGCTTCCCCACGCAGGGAGTAAAGGCCGGTTCAGGACTACTCTGCGCTCGACTGCGTTGCGTCGAGAACCGAAAGCGAGTCACCGGCACATCTGTGCTTCGTATGAAGCTGCAGAGTCCAATCCAAGGAATCATCTTGGCACGCAATATAAGCAGCAGGGATGTCCTGGTTTCTCGAAGCCGCAACGCAGTCAAACGCTCTCAAACGCAACTGTCTGAACCGGGCTTTAGTCGTCTGCTTCTAGCGCAGGAATTGCGGTGACGTCAGAACGACGCCGAGCTCTGATTGGAAGGTTAGAGGGTAGACCTCAATGCTAGAAGCCTCGAGGTCTACCGACTATTTGTTTTCAATCAACCAATAAGAGATCGGCGTCCCGACATCATCGCAACCCTTGTGCAAGAAGCGGACGAAGTTGCGCTCCGCATAGAAAAGAATCGAAGTAAAGAACCAAAATAAAGCGTCCGTGGGACGCGCGATGCGAAGTGCCACTATACACCTTTGCAAGTGGGATCCCGTCTAACCTCGAACCGCGCACCGCGGTCAGGCGGGCCTACTTTCCAGCCAGGACGTTCGCTGCTTATCGAACAATGTTGCCAAGCGTCTCTTGCCGAAGCATACACAACTGAGCGCAAGAATAAATTAAAAATATATATATTTATAAACATGCAGGTGTTCTCTTCATCAAAAAAGCACAAACAGTTAAACAAATCGAAAAATTAGAAAAATATCTATACTTCGCTTTCACTTTGTACCGCGAGCGAACCCAAAGCTATAAGCGCGAGACCAGCACTTTTTGTGTTTCTCCCAGCTCGCGCGCTCGAGCGAAGCCCGGAACGTGCGGAGCTTTCGTGCTCGCGCTTCCAGCTTTGCCTTCGCTCGCACATAAGGTGAAACGAGAGTATAGAGTCTCAAAGCTTTCACTGCAGCGCCAGAAAGTCATGCATGCGGCACTATTGCATCAACGATAGGCTGCGCTCAGCGGCAGTCTTGCTTCCACGATGTGCTGGAACAGAGGCTGCGATCGTTAAAGAAGTCAGGAGCTCTGCAGCCGCCTAAACATGACACGTCCTACAATATTTGGTGCCACGAACACAGAGTGGATACCTCCCCTGCGTTCCGAAACGGTAAGTGTGTCGCTAATCCAGGCCGTCGGCGACACAGGCAGACGCCGCCATCTCGTCATTGCGCACCCAGTGACGCAGCCCCTGGCGCACCCCAGCATGGCGGAAACGTGCGGCGGGCGCCAGCATCGCCCAAAATGGCGGCGCACGGGAGCCCTTCTTGCAAACAATGTATACTCCGTTTCACCTTATGTTGTACCGCAGCGAAGGCTAGAAGCGCGAGCTCATAGCGTTGGGAGCTACTCTTAACGCACGGGAGCTTGTGCCGCCGAGATGTGCCCTAGAGCAAGGAGCTCGCGCTTGTAGCCTTTCCTGCGGTACATCATAAGGTGAAACAGAGTATAGTTTCAGGTTTTTTCTTTCGAACAGTTAGAGCTCAAGGCGCCAACACGCGCGGCGCGTGTACATATACGTTCCCGGCATTTTTTTTTTAGTCCTTGGCTAATTCGGCAAAAAGGTCTATTGATTCAGCCACCAAGAAAGGGCCCCGATTTCCCGCTGGAAGTTTCAGAAAATCACTGGTCAACTTACAAATGATCTAACGGTTAGTCCTGGAAATCTTGGTATCCGGTCCGTGTACCGCTAGCGCTTCGTTCAAGCGAAAATTAAAAATCAACAATTCTTGAAAAAAAAGAGAGAGAGAGAGAGAGAGAGGGGGGGGCAAACGTTGTACGATATAAGAGGTTATTGCTGTACATAGGTGAGAGGCACGAAAAAAAGAAAGAAGATAACGATGCAAAGCGGAGCAGACCAACTCTTCGAAATGACGGTCTGCTTGGCCGTCGTCCAACCGTAGGATATAGTGCATCAGTACGTGACATTCCGGTGTGAAGCGTCGCAACACTACTCCCGATTCCACTACTGCAGCTGCTCAGGAACGCAGCTTGGCGTGCCGGCCGGGCTGGCATTTCTTCCGGGAACACCGGACAAAGCAACGCCGCTGGCTCGATTGCTATCGCGCGAACGGTGACCGCGACCTTGGTGACGCGACGCACTAGCAGAGGCGAGCAGGTAACGGTACCTACATACTCGTATTAAGTTCAGTTTACCTTGGCGGAATCCGTTCTGGCGATGGCTCGAGTTTTCGTCTTCTCTTTTTCTTTCTCTCTTTTTATTTGTTTCGCGCTTTGGAGTTGGAGCTGACGCGGCCGACAGCTACACGTGAAGGGGAAGTTGTTCGCGCGCGCGATGTTTTTGCGCGAGACGTTGACATCGCTGGCGGATTCTGGGCGCTTTGTTTCACCGTAGCCTTTGGTGCCTGCAGGCGTTCGTGCGTGCGGGGGCATCGGCTGAGTCGTCCACAGGCATCCCGGGGCATTGATCTTGATTTTTTTCTGGCGTCGTTCCACGAAAGAGGCGAACGAGGGAACACGCATCGCAAACATGTCACTTAGGGATCGTTAAAACTTTTTTTTGTTTACTTCTGCGTCAGCAAGTTATGTGGGACTAGTGGTTTGATATATGTAAAATCATATCTAGAACGCTACCCCCCCCCCCCCAAAAAAAAATAATAATAAATTAAGTGTGTTTTTTAATTTTTTTATTGCAAATATAAACTATGTCTCGTCGAACTCTCGGATTCGGCACTCGATGTAGCGCTAGGGCCCGAACCAGATGCCAAAGTTTAAAAACGAACCCTCATCTTAATCAGAAGTTACAAACGATTTTCGAAAATGTTTCAGTGGTAAAATGTCGGCCGACAAATCCCACAACTACGCGAGATTAAACGACGAAAAGTACCCAGAACGGGACGCCTTTTTCCCCCTTGAAATGATCAGAAAATGTAACTTTTGAATGAGATGGCGGTTAAATCTGAAACTTTGGCGTGTGGTACGGACCGCCGCTAGTCCTACATTTGGGCATTCATTTAGCATCCAGCGATGCCTAATTTCTCTTTGTAGTAAACCGTTTTTTTTCTTGGGGGGGGGGTTGGGGGGGGGCGATGTACGTGGTTTGTACTGACGTCATATCAGCGGCCATAGCCAGCCGGCAACGGCCAGGCGGCGCCAGCAGAATGAGAGCCCACGGTTGTAGTCTGCCTCGCTGTAACTTGGCAAAGGGTCAACGATAAGCCCAACATTGCGTGCCGGCGGCTTCGGTATGCGCTATGCATACGAGCGCAACCCACAGATATTAGAACATGACGCAGCGAAAAGCTTGATACTTCTTCGCAGTAAAAGCCCACTCCGGTGATACGTAGTCACGTTCTGATTGGCCCGCCAGGGCCGTAGCTTCCCTCGCACTGGCATGTTACGCGATCACAGCTTCCTGGGATACCTAGTATTTCTTGCTTCAGACACTATGCTAAGCGGCGCCACCAGAGTGAAAGCTCACGTTTGAACAATGCAGCCGCCACTCCGAGGGATACCCAATATTCCTTGCTTCAGCCACTAGATGGCGTTAAACCAAACAGCATTGCAGGTTGCCTATTGCGAAGGACATTACTGCGCGGTAGGGTTAGACAGTATCGCGATACAAATGTATCGCGATAGTATTTCAGAAATACATTTCGTATCTGTATTTCTGTATCGCGATACATTTTTGTCACCAGTATCTGTATTCCTGTATCGAAATACATTTGGAATGCTCCGTTGTATCGCGATACAATCAGGGTCAAATGTATTTCGTTACATTTCTTGAGAAATACTCCTCCCCCCCCCCCCCAAACAAAAAATACAAATCCATGCGCATTTGTTTTTTTACTTTTGAGGGCACTAGGGTTAAGGAGATGCTGGGGCATTGTTACCATGCTGACCAAGGTTCCTTCCGATTCTAGAAACTATTTTTCTATGCGTTATCTTCTCTCTTCTGAAACGTGTTGCGTAGTCGGGGACTCGAACCAGGTGGCGTGCCAGGAGTAGAGTGAAAGCATCTTGTGCCGCAGGTTCTTAGGTAGGGGTTTCTTGAGTCATTGTTTGCTGGCATCCAAAGCCCGCTGCTAACCGTCTCTCTTGCCTTAGCGTACACAGTACACCCAGCCGGCAAAGCTGAGTCACAGTCCGTTGCAGCACAAGCCTGGCGGTAGTTGACTTGAAATAGTAGGACGACTCACGTAGTGAAGTTCAACACATATTCGAATGCGTCTGCGGCTGCGCCCGTAATATTGCACGGCTCAAAGGTACGTCATCAACCGACGGGAAAGTGACCCGCTGCTCTGGTGATCCCAAACCCAGGAAGGTCAGACGTGGCCTCGATGTGCTGACCCAGACTTCGTACACCTGCGACTCGTCTCGAGCGCGCTGTTTCTCGGAGAGCTCGCGCCTGTGCCAGCAACATATCAGGTCGCAATCCACGAGGTCTCTATTTGAAGTATGAGAAACGGAACTTGAGGACTGCAATCCAAGCGTCGGTGGCGGAGGGTCGGCAGGAAGGACCTTCACAGCAGGGATGCCACAGTATCGTTTTTTCAAGCGTAACAGAAGATAAGACGTGCGTTCCTGGATGCTTCAGGTGGTCCACTATTCTTGAAAATTCCAAATGACACTGGCTTCACGATCTTCAACGAGGTAACCTACAACGAAAGTACGTATTGTCCTTTCATATAGCAGCATGGTAAAGTTTCATGTTCAAGGCCACAGCTACAGATAAAGAATACCAGTTCATTCCACCGTGACGTCGTGTGATTAACGTTGGCAGGGGCGTCCATATTGGACACAGGCGTGGTGAAGTTATGATGGGATTTAGGATGACATAAAATTTATCTAGAGGTCGATGTCTTTTCGAATCCCTCGACAGACAGACAGGATGTCAGGAAAGAGACCGCGGTCAGTTCTTGATGGAACGTTTTTTTGAGCCCATTCAAGACTGCTCGTCGTCCGAAATCACCACCCTCAAGGCAAAGTGCCGAACCTACGGGAAAGTAATTTCAGGATCCAAACCTTCCACTTCAAACTTCAAGATTAATCTCTTTCGGCGTCTCAAACAAATTTGAAAAATGTATTGCAGTATCAGTATTTCTGTATTTGTATTTCTGCCCTCCCTAAAATGTATTCCTGTATTTGTATTTCCAAATACTTTTTGCCTCTTTTTGAAATGTATTTCCGATACGTATCGCGATACACTTTTACAGATATATTTCAGTATCAGTATTTTAGCTACTATTTTAATGTATCCCAGTATTTGTATTTCCAAATACATTTTAAAGTATTTCTGCCCAACCCTGCTGCGTGCTTGCCTTCTGCGGAATCTCTTCCGCACCACTGAATTCGTTGTTCTCGGTAAGAACAAGTAGGAATAAACATTGGTATGGTGAGGTGACATCACGGGCAAAGCATGTACAAAATGTCCCCCCCCCCGCAAAAAAAATGAACACAAAGAAAACAATTACGCAGTGCTGAACGCTTACTCTCCGCCCAAATGCATCGCTGTCGAGATGATGACGATGCCAAAGTTGGATGGATGGATGGATGGATGTTACTGGCTATCCCCTTGGTAGCGGGCGGTAGCTTGCGCCCTCTAGCCTCAGTCTAAGAAAGACAAACATTTGATTCCTCCTGCCCTTCTAAGCCAATCTTCTCCCCCTAACTATCACCAGGTAGTGTGGGACATAACCACGATGATCTTTGAGGGATCGGGCAGAAAAACTAACCCCCCCCCCCCGCCTCTTCCCCCGGCGAGGGAGTCGCCAATTTTCTCTGGTCAAACCTTGTCGGCGTTGCCCCTGCGCCGGACCCACTGGGGGACAAGGTTGAGACTTTGGGCCGGAGCCACGTGGGAGGGAGTCCCGATTTTCCTCTTTCCCGCCTGTCCCCAGCTGTGCTAGTTAGTTGTGCATCATTCAATTTTCCCTAGATAATTTCCACCAATCTTCTAATCGCCTCTTTGTGACTGTAATCCTTTTCTCCTCTGCCCTTCCATCGTCGCCAGCAAAGCCTAGGGCTCCGGCCAAATCTGTGTCCCCTTCAGGGAGGGCAGAATTAAGCCCCGTGCACTTTAAAACCAAGTGCTGAAGTGTCTCACTCTCAGTATGGCAGGCAGAACATAATGTGTCTATCTCCTGAAATTTAGCCCTATACGTCCTCGTCCTCAAAACTCCCGTTCTCGCCTTGAACAGCAAAGAACGTCCCAGTGAATTGGCAAACACATTTTCCTTTCTTATGTCCTGCTTTCGTGACCTGTACACTTTTAGAGGTGATTTCTCCTACATTCTTCCCTCCCACATTTTCCTCTCTGCCTCTTTCACCCCTTCTTCACTGAA
This sequence comes from Ixodes ricinus, assembly GCA_037355805.1. NCBI lineage: Eukaryota > Metazoa > Arthropoda > Arachnida > Ixodida > Ixodidae > Ixodes > Ixodes ricinus. The sequence continues at coordinate 3,598 of JAZHYW010060764.1, read as the reverse complement.
GTAGTCTGATCTGTCCCATCACCAGTGTGTAGGTATTTAAATCTAAGCTTTCGGGTTCAGTTCGTCCATTTTGTGTTTAAACTTTTCATGTATAAATACTTGAATACCTTCCATGCCCACCGCGTGTCATCCATTTCGGTCAACCTTTGTTCAAATTTCAGCTTTCTAATTGCCTCCCTGCTTTCAAAAGACGACCAGCCCATGTCCCCTGTACACCCTCATTTGGTGTCTTTCCATGTTCTCTTAGCGCCAATCTGCCTACGCTTCTTTGTCGAATTTCCAACCCTGTTTGAACCTCTGATTTCATGCACAGTACCTCATTGCCAAAAGACAGTCTTGGTACCATCACTCCTTTCCATGTACCTCTTACCACTTCATATCTATTATGGTTCCATAGTGCCTTGAGCTTCAAAACAGATGAATTTATTTTTCCCTTTTCTAATTATGTTCTCCTCATATTCCTATCTAGATATTTCGTTTCCTCATTGAGCCAGACTCCCAGATATTTGTAGTTTCCTACTTTGTCTATTTCAATGTCATGTATCCTCAGGGGTCCCTTCTTGTCGTCGTTAAACACCATTACTCCAGACTTGTCACTACTAAAACTCATGCCCCATGTGTCCCCTTCCTCTCCATATATTCCAGCTAGTTCCTGTAACGTATCCTGGTTATCTGCCGTGAGTACTATGTCATCCGCATACATCAGTCCTGGTATTACCTGTACTACATTTCTCCCTTCTTCCTAATAACTCCCATCAAAACCTAAGTGGCTCTGCTCTAATTTCTTTTCCATTTCATTGAGATTTATCATGAAGAGCAGAGGTGACGGTGGACAGCCCTGCCTTAGTCCCCCTTTAATTGCTGCGAATTGTGTAGCTTCTGCTTCCCGTCTTATAATTTACCTCATTGTCTGTGTACACCTGCTGAGGAAACCCAACCAAATTTGCATGTTAAGTTATACTCCTTCAGCTGACCCCAGAGTTTTTCCTGGCTCACATTATCGTACGCTTCCTTGATGCCCAAATAAGCTAACCACAAAGGAGTCTGGTTCTTCATTGCTACTTCTGTACATTGTGGTGACGAATAAGTTATCTTCCAGTCTCCTATCTCTTCGGGATCCGTTTTGGAGCTCACCCAGTATTTGCATATCTTCTGCCCATTCCTCTATTCTCCGCTTTACTATCTGCATAGCTAATCTGTATAGAACTGAAGTTACCGTTATTGGGCGATACAACTTAATGTTGTCCTTGTTTCCTCGGGTTTTATATATTAGTCTCATTTTACTTAGTTTCCAAATCATTGGGCGCCTCTCCTCCCATGATTATTTGATTTAACACATGTGTTTCAGAACGAACTGCTATCTCATGCAAAACTTATGCGTGTGTGTTTCTTTTTTTTTTTAATTTTTGATGGGAAAACGGCGATTGACGGGGCTCTCGAATACATGCATGGGACTCGAAAAATGGCCCCAGTTACCGAAAACGGGCAAAAACGGGCTTCATTTCCTTATTGAAATTTTCAGAAATTCAATTACGACTTTTGACTAAGATAACGGTTAGTTATGAAACTTTGGCATCCGGTTCGGGCCGCCGGCGCTACATTTGGGGGGAGAATGAGAGTTCGGCGACGCGTAATTTATTTTTGAAATAAAAATAATAATGAAAACATTTTTTGTTTGTTTTGTATTTGATGAAAATGGCAGGGAGGTCGTTGAGTGATTTCTACTTCAGCGCGAGCTTCCTACCTCCGGATTAGACTGGGGCGTGTGATGGGGCCGACGACATGCGAAAAAGACGACCCGCCGCTCTCAATTTGCCGGTGTAGCCGCGACAAGTGTGGGTCTCGAGTGGACCCAACTCGCGAGATGTCCTACGCAGCTCACTCCAACCGCGTCTCGATCCTAGTAAAGGAAACCGGGAAACCAAGACACTTTTATTGAAAACATCGGAAGGAGACGCCATTGGCAATTTTCTGGTCAATCGAGAGGACAAACAAAACCCATCATAGCACCGCTTCTTGCGACGTACATTCACGAAATATTTCACGAGCAAGTTCTCCGGGTGATTATAGTTATAAAAAGCCGGTTAGCGAGAGGTGAGTTGGAGATTAATTAATACCCCGTTAGACGACCAACCCCTTTTATTTGTTTTATAACGCAGCAGAAGGACCTCGCTAGTTCTTCTCCTGCGCTTATAACAAGTTCTACAGTAATCTCGAAGTTATTTCTGTAGAACTTCGTCGTCCTAAAGATATTCGATGTCTGCAGCAGGCTCGGAAAGCCTGCACGAAATGGAGCGACCGTATAGAAGTCTCTTGGGGGAGCAAGCAGACGGCTCGTGTCTGTAAACATGAAAAGAATGCAGAAGTACGTAACCTTGAATCAACAATCACGCAGATCCCTTCGTAACGTCGTCACCGCGATCGTCGTCTTTGTGCGCTCTATACTGTCGAGACCGGTGTATGACGAAGTCGGTTATAAGTTATAACGAAATACCGGATGTACCGAAGTGATTTCCGAATCCGTTGACTTCGTTGTAACAGGTCTCGACATCACCAACTCAACCGATCACATACAGAGAAAAAAAAAAACGAAGAATCACGGCGCGTTTATTGTGCGTGATTGGCCGGTGATTCCAGACGCACTAAACAAGCGCCGTGACGGTGTACTGTTGGCACTTCTTGATTGGCTGCAGCGAATAATGACGTCAGTGGGCTCGATAATGTGAAGCAGATTATCGAAGCTGTCGGTCCGCGTGTCCCTGCTTGATCATGGCAAAAGGGGCGGGTGTGGCACTGGTTACTCATCTTGAAGGCCGACCTCGATCATCGCTCCGAAATTTGAGGAAGGTGGTCAGCTCGGATTAGATTAGGGAGGGGGCCAGAGGTCAGCCCGAGCGATTGAACGCGATCGACCTCGCTGGATTTGCTTTCCGCAGCTTAGCCCGCGGGACGTCGACTAAACGTAATGACCTTTTCCGGCGCTTCGAAGATGGCTACAATTCAAGGCCATGGCGCTGGTAGAGAATCTCGACTCGTGCTTTGTGTCCTGCACTGTCTGCGGGGCTAATCCGTCTTCACTGACGATATTGAGTTGAAAGAAGTTGGGATGTTTCTCTCCCGACGGGAGCTTTACTGGCACTATAGTGAGACCCAGGTGTATGGGCGCGCGACGCCACTGACCAAGAAGCTCCTTTGCCGCGGGGTTGTCCCAAGTATAAGAGCGCCTTTCCGTCTCTCCTTTGCGAGACTTGATGAGGTAGCACGACGGTCACAATGTGTAATCCGTGGCGATGACCCCGTGGGACAAAACTTGACAAAACAGCGTGAACAGACCTTGGTGCCCAGTCAGGCGACAGGATTGCCTTTTGCGCCAAGGTACCTGTTGAAGGAGTATGTACCCCTTGAGAGAAAAATAAACTCATCGATTGATTGATCGACACTCAATTTGGGCTCGTGGCAATCAATGGTTCGACAAGTATACGGATAGTGGCTCGTGCCCTTTCCTGAGAGTGACGAAGAGAGCCAAACATTAACGATGTGTGGACCTCGATCAGCGTGTGCTTTGTGCTTAGCCAAGCCACGGTGCGGGTATGGGAAC